>CAJNJA010059574.1:8264-23376 GCA_905231915.1 Symbiodinium necroappetens
CCTTAAACCCCTAAAACCCTCAACCCCAAAACCCTAAAATCCCAAAGCCCCAAGGCCTCAACCCTAGGACCCCCACAAACCCTAAGCCCAGGGAGAGACGAGGGTCTGTACACCCGGCCAGGGCCAGAAGCCCTTCGAAGACGGTCACCGTCCGCTCGGAGTCGATCCTCGCATGGTAGCCGAGGACCTGACTTTCATGGGCTTCGGGTTTAGGGTTTAAGGTTTAGGGTTTAGGGTCTAGGGTTTAGGGTTGGTATAGGGTTTAGGGTTTCGGGTTCAGGGTTCAGGGTTTCGGGTTTAGGGGTTTAGGGCTTAGGGGTTAGGTTTTAGGGTGTAGGGGTTAGGTTTTAGGGTTTAGGGTTTCGGGTTTAGGGTTTATAGGGTTTAGAGGGTTTTTAGGGTTTTTAGAGTTTTTGGGGTTTTTAGGGTTCAGGGTCAGGGTTCAGGGTTTAGGGTTTAAGGGTTAAGGGTTTAGGGTTTAGGGTTAAGGTTCAGGGTTTACCTCAGAGTTCATTGCTGTGAAGAAATCTTGAGCACCCACACTATGGAGCCCTAACCCAGACAACGTAAACCTCATGGTCGGGAACAGCCCATAACAATCCAGACCTTGAAATCGACGAGACCAGACGCCCGAACGAACCCTCTGGAACCTGTCGTACCCAAGGTCTAAGAAACTACAAAAAGGAGTGCAACAACGACCAAGCACCAGATAGAAATTAGAGCTCTAGGTCTGGGGTTTAGCGTCAAAGTTCAGAAACCGCGCCCTAAACCCTACACCCTACACCCATCCAAAACTGTAGGGGTACCCTGGAGCCCACCTCCTGGGTCAAGGTGGAATATAGACCAGACATAGTGGATCAAAAAGGGGCCCGAAGCTTAACTATAGGACAACCGACAATGTTTGGAATAACATAAGACAGTGGAACATACAATAAGATGAAATTCAATAAATAAGATCAGATAAGGTAAGATAATATCAGGCAAGATGAGATAATCTACAAAAATGAGATGAGATGGGCTAACGTAAGGTAGGGTAAGATAACACAACGACAAAAGACAGCAGATGAGGTAATGATGTACTACAAAGGCACCGATAAAACGAGACAACATGATGTGATTGTGTATTATGTATGTACGTATGTATATGGATAAGGAGAGACAAGCTCATATCTTAAAAGAAACGGAAAGATAAGACAAGATGAGATGATAAGACAATGCAAGACTAGATAAGATAAGACAAGATGAGATAGAATGCGACAATAACATGCAACAAATGACAATATCAAGAACAGCGAAATATTATGTCATACCATGTAACTGCCATGATACATTGCGAAATACAAATCAGGTAAGAATGACAACACAAATTAGACCAGACAAGATCCGAACGCAAAACAAACACAACCCGACGTCAGACAAGATTTGGTAGGACTTTACAGTACCTGTTGGAATCTCTCCCCTAAACCCCCAAACCCTAAGCCCTAAACCCTACATCCTAAACCCTAGACCCTAAACCCTAAACTCGAACCCCAGGCCTCCTGGATCAAGATGGCCGCTATCGTCGAGCCCAGCTCTGCAGAGGCCCAGTCATAGACCAGCAGTTGAACAGGACTGCTGCCACTGTCCAATTCAAGGAACTTCCTAGGGCATTCAAGGAACTTCCTAGGGCTTTCTGGGCCAATTCAGGGAACTTCCAAAGGCTTTTTGGCCAATTCAAGGAACTTCCTGGGTGTGTGGCGGGGTTTGGGCGAACCCAAACTCCAAAGCCTCCCCACTCAACCCTCTGTTCTAGGTTGAGGGTTTAAAGTTTAGGGTTTAGGGTTTTGGGTTTTGGGTTCTGGTAGTTCGTGCCTCATTGCGGAGCCACGGCAAGCCAAGGAACCCTAAACCCTAAGCGCGGCCCGGCCAAGCTTTCCCCAAAAAAAAGCCGATCCAGCCCAGACCATGGTTTCAGAAACCCGAAACCCCAAACCCGAACCCTTTACGGGTTTAGGGTTTAGGGTTTAGGGGTTTAGGGTTTAGGGCGTTTAGGCTTTAGGGCGTTTAGGCTTTAGGGTTTAGGGGTTTAGGGTTCAGGGCTTTCCCAACCGGAATCCCCAAGCCCTGCTCCCGCTTGGCGTTACTACCAGCCCAAGCCGAAGCAAGCTAGTCTATGGCTGCCTTCCTCGGGGTTCTGGACTTAGGCTTCGAGGTTCGGGGTTTAGGGTTTGGGGTTTGGTGTTGAGGGTTTTGGGTTTTGGGTTTGGGGTGTAGGGTTCAGGGCTTAGGGTTTAGGGTTTGGGGTATCTTGTTGAGGGTTTTGGGTTTATGGTTAGGATTGCCCTAGGTCCCGGAACCGTAAACCCTAAAGCCTGAATTTCACCCTGAGCACGGATGCCGAAATGCTGAATCCTCAACCCTAAACTTACACATAAATCATCATAAATCCCCACAACTGAGCCCTAACACACAAAAAAACCCTACTGCCTAAAAACCTAAACCCCATCAGTACAAGTAGCCGACTGGATTCCGGAACGGCTTCTGGCAGGCAGGTGCCTGCGCTTGGCACCAGGATCAGGGCCAAGCTCCATACGAAAAGTCTAAGCATCGCTTGCACTGCTTTCATGCCTTTGGCAGAGAGCAGCTTGAGCCAACATCTTACTACGGCTTAGGGCTTCGGGTTTCATAAAGGGGCCTACACAAGAGCCACATCCTAGCGCTCAGGGGCTCCTTCATACAAACATGCCATCATATCGAGGTATTGAGGTCCGTTATAGAACCCTTCCAATACGCCGACACAACCTTTAAAGGAACCCTTAAAGGACTGTTTGCTGACCCCGTTTAACAAACCCTGAGCCTTAAACCCCTAAACCCTGAGCCCCTAAACCCAAAACCCGGACCGCTAAACCCCTAACCCGGAAACCCTAAACTCCTAAACCACCCCTAACCACATCTTGCATAAACACCCCAACCCCCAAAACCCTAAACCCTGCACCGTAAACCCTAAAGCCCTAAACCCCGGCAAAACCCTAAACCCTAAAACCCTAAACCCCCGGCAAAACCCTGAAACCCTAAAACCCTAAACCCCCGGCAAAACCCTGAAACCCTAAACCCCCGGCAAAACCCTAAACCCTGAAACCCTAAACCCCCGGTAAAACCCGAAACCCTGAAACCCTAAACTTTCGGTAAAACCCCTAAACCCCCTTAAGGGGACCTCCAGGCCCCAAGAGGTCGACGTGTTCGAAGGCCCCCCAAACAGGAGGAGCCTTTCATCCTGCTGAACTCCTCCGAACTTTTTGGGGGAATCTTGACAAAGCGTGCATTATAGGGCTAAAAGTTTAGGGTTTAGGGTTGTATTAACGAGGCAGAGAAAGAAAGAGAGAGACTGTTAAGAGAGCCATAAGTAGGGTTCAGAAGGGTCCCGTTTAAGGGGTCTCCCTAACACTACCTAGGGTAACTTGTACAACGAGGAGCTTTCGTGACTCCTCACTACTCTTGAAAACTATTCTGTGTACTTCGAGGACCCCCGAACTTAGCAAGCAGGGCTACAAGTAAGGCAACTCGAGTCATGATGTTGATGACATAACTCCTGCATTACCCATAATAAGGAATCTACCATAATTCCCATAGTTTAGGGTTCTTAAGGTAATGCAGGATTTATGCCATCAACCGTATCCATTTCTTACCCCGCTTAGGGTACTTCTTATCCTACTTGCGAAAGTCCCCCGAAACTCGAAGCAGGGTTCTCGAGAATTTTGCGTTCGGGTCACGTCAGAAAAGGGGCATCAGCAGTTTGCACTAAACCCTAAACCCTAAACCCTAAACCCCAAACCTTAAACCCTAAACCCTAAACCCCAAACCTTAAACCCTAAACCCTAAACCGTGCTCTCGCCCTTTTTTCCCCCGGCAGAGACGATCTTCGGCTCGAACCCTTGGGTTAAGGGTTCGAGGCTTTGGAGGCTCGGATCTGGGTCCAGGGCTTGGGGGTTTAGGGTTTAGGGTTCAGGGCTTAAGGTTTAAGGTACAGGGTTTAGGGTCTAGGGTTTAGGGTTTAGGGTCCAGGGTTTAGGGTTTGGGGTTTAGGGTTCAGGGTTTAGGGTTTAGGGTCTAAGGCTCAGGGTTCAGAGCCCCTAAACAGTATTCGCGACGCTCCAAAGAGCTTCAGGTCCTACGTCCGAAACAGAGCCTTCGCTCTGCCCTGCGTGAAACGGCGGAAACCGGCGAAAGCCAGTGAAAGCCAGAGTGCCCCATCCCGGGAGGAAGTAGATCTCAAATTGCAGGGTTTAGGGTCTTGAATGGGGAGAGGTGAAGGTTTGGGGTCTTGAGGCTCTGAGGTTAGGGGGGAGGGGGGAGTGCTAGGGTTTTGCTTGTTGAAGTTCCGGCGTTCAAGGTTTCGAGTTTGTCGGGTGTCTGGTTTACGGGTTGCGGTGCAAATCTACCCGGAGATAGGGATCCCTGGCCACAGTTAAAAAGGCCACAGATGCTCCGGCTGCCTGCTCACCGCAAACCCTCAACCTTGAGCCCTGAATCCGAACATTCGGGCCCTAATAACAAGGGCTTAGGGTTTATAGGGTTTAAAGATTCGGGCTTGGGATGCTGTCGCGTAAGTATAGTAGGGTTGATGCAGGAATGCTAATGAGCATTGATTCCTACCTCTTTCGAAGACCCAAGCAGCCAGGAACGTCGGACCTGCCGCCCCCAAAAGGCGGTGTCTTGCAACAAGGGTGTCTCTCGAAATTGGGGGTCCTTGTTAGGGTCGTTTCCATAAGGGTGCCGTACTACTCTGGGGACTTAAACAGGGACCCCAATTTAAAGAACTGCCCGCAAAAGTCATCTCACAGCGACGAGGTTTCAGCCTTGAGGCCGGATATAGTCTCCTCTCAGGGTCGCAACTACAAGAATAACTCGAAACACTAAACCCTCAACAGGAGTGATCTGACTAGCATTATTGATGGTCATGATGGCGGTGGTGATGAACATCATCATCATCATGATGATGATGACGGCGATGGTGATGATGATGCTGACGATGAAGGTGACGATGTTGATGATAACAAAAACAAGCGTGGCAACATCAAAAGGTTGACATGTGGCAGGAGAACATGCATGGGAATGAGAACCAAAATGTCACGGTCACTACACAACAAGGATTCTGTTCAACCCTGGGTCTATATTAGCTGGTCGGCCCACACATACCCTGAAACTCCCACAGACGTGCTATGGCAGGACCCTTCCTGCGAAGCCCCAGGCGGAACTCCTAGAGTTTAGGGTTTAGGGTTCAGGGTGAACCTGAAGAGGACAGGGTTTTGGGGTTTAGGGTTGAAATTTTTACGGTTTAGGGTTCAGGGCTTAAGGTTTAAGGTACAGGGTTTAGGGTTTAGGGTTGAGGGTTGAGGGTTTGGGGTTTAGGGTTGCGGGGCTATCCGAAAGAGTCAACACTGCTCCCCCACCTGCGCAGACGCTGAGTATTATATGAGGTTCGTTCTTAGGGCTCCTTGATAGAAGTATACTTTTTTGGTACCCCAAAGCCCCGTTCTGATCGTTAAGGCCCGATATGTATGTATGTATGTATGTATGTATGTATGTATGTATGTACGCATGCATGTATGCATGTATGCAGGTGCTTACATACATATACATTTACATTTAAATCTACATGTAGCTGCACATGTACATGCGCCAATACATGAGCACATGCATGAACAGATCTGGGAATATGCAGCTATTCAGACACAGATGCAGATAAGTAGACAGAGATAGTTAGATAGGTAGATGGACACACAGATAGATGGATAGATGGGTAGAAGCATGGGTCGGGTAGAGGACCGGATAGTTGGACAGATGGATATATGGACAGGCGGAGGGATAGCTAGATGGACAGAGGATGGAGGGATGGAGGGATGGATGGATAGGTTGATAGATAGACATGTAGCTAAGTAGACACACACACACACACCCCTGACAGGGGGAACAAGCAGCAAAGTGAGGAAAAAAATATTGACAAACAAGAAAAAACCTAAACCGTACGCCCTATAAACACTAAACCCTGAACCCTAAACCCCAAACCCTCCTCCAGGCGTCCCAGGCCCTCACGCAGCGTTCTGAGGATCCTTGGCTTCGGCTTCGGGGCGCCAGCAGAAATACCGGTTTAGGGTTTAGGGTTTAGGGTCCTAAACCCCGCCAAAAAAAACAAGCAAAAACCTTAAACCCCGAAACCCAATGGCTCAACCCTAAACCCGAAACCCTAAACCCGCCCTGAACCATGCTAAACCCTCAATGCCAGGATTAGGGCTGAAAATCTTGGGATCTCGAGCGGGGTGTGGCTCGGAATTTCGCTTTTCAGCCCAGGGTTTCGCGGTTCGTAAACCCTAAACCCTAAACCACTGAGCCCTGGACCCTAAACCCTTATCTCTGAACCCTAAACCCATCCAAACCCTCAACCCTGAACCCTAGTCCGGAGGACATGGCTCCTTGAAAAAGGAGCTCAGAACACAGGCGCGGTTGAAAATCCTGTGTCGGTCCTTCTTGTATAAAAGGATGCCTTACTGCTTTGCCTGCCTGTGATGCGTGGCATTTAGCAGCCCTATGACCCTGCTTGTCTTACTTGTCTAGTATCTTCGGAGAACTGAAGGTTGACTTTCGGGATTTATAGGGGCTATAGTACCCCAAGAAGCTTAAAGTATCTTCCGAATTTCACCTGGGGGCTGCAGGAGTGCAGGGAAATTCCAACATCGCTATGCCTGGCATCGCAGTTGTTCGTGCTATTGCCATGAAGCACAGCAGCCTGTTCAGGATTAACAGGTATTTCTGCTGGAATCTTGTCCAAGAATCTTCATTTGCTGCAGGGAGGAGACAGAAACGTCTCGGAGCAAGATGTCCAGGAGCCCCTCTGCGAACTCTTCACGGGTCACGACGCCGGACTTGTCCACATCCTGACATTACCCTTGCTCCGGGGGGGGGGATTGAGGGTGATGGGGCTTAGTGGGTTTAGGGATTTTAAGGTTTAGGGTTTAGGGTTTATAAGGGGTGGAGCCTTCAGATTTTAAGCCGCCAGCCCTAAAGCTTTGCAAGCCGAGCCACCAAGACATTGAAGAGCTCTGTCATGCTGCTCACGGAAGCCCGATCCAGGATTTGCTCGGGAACATGGCCTGCTTCTTCAAAACGGCGCATCTCGTCGATGGCAAGCTCGCCACTTCCGTCCTCCCCCCGAAAGCCTAAAACCCAAATTGAGCCCTAAATCCTAAACCCCTAAACCCTAAAGACCTACGCGCCTAAAGCCCTAAAGCCCTAGGTCCTCGTCCGCGCGGTCGAAGAGCTCCAAGATCTCCGGGAGCATCTGCTGAGTGTTGGCGCTGCGCATCCTCTCCTGGAAGTTAAACCCAAACTGGCCCAAACGCTTGAGCCAAACCCCGAAACCCTAAAGCCTAAACCTTAAGCCCTCAGGGGCTTTTCGCGGGACAGAGGAGGATGGGAGGCGTGGCCTCAAGAAAACACCATGACATCTTTAGGGTTTAGGGTTCAGGGTTTAGGGTTTAGGATTTAGGGTTTGGGGTTCAGGGTATGCCTCAATACGACAGCAAAGCGATGATGCCAATGACTCGTAGTGCAGTCGACGGGGCCTTACCACGCAACCCTTAAAGGTTTGTACCCGTATAGAACCCTTAAAGGAACTCTCATAGACCCCTTGTGGCACTGCAATTTCAC
Source organism: Symbiodinium necroappetens (assembly GCA_905231915.1). NCBI lineage: Eukaryota > Dinophyceae > Suessiales > Symbiodiniaceae > Symbiodinium > Symbiodinium necroappetens. The sequence goes on from CAJNJA010059574.1 coordinate 15,948, forward strand.
AACATTACCTGGAGGCAGAATGGACGATTTGGGTCACAAACCCCTTCCACAAATCCCAAAGCCCACGTGTCATAAACCAGAAAAGCCTATCCTGCCTCAAGTCCTCTAAGTCCCTATCAGATGCCTGAACCGGCGCTGTAGCGGCTTGAATGTTTGGGCCCAGGTGTCTGTAGCACTTTAGGATTTAGGGCTGGAGTTCTATACCGAAGACAGCTTCGGAAACCCTACCCTAAAGCCTAAAGCCTAAATACTACGATCTATTCAGGCCCCTGCATCATTCCGACCTTCACCACATCACGCCACCAGCCGTTTCAAAGTAGCCCGAATCCCAATGCCCTGCAGAACCCAGGAGGTTCCCGGACAGGAGTCTTGACAGAAAAATGAGTCAGAGTATGGGCTTAGGGCTTTCAGGGGTTAGGGTTTAGGGTTTTTGTTTTTTGACGGCCTTTTTCGTCGCGACGACTTCGAAGGGTTTAGGGTTTAGGGCTTAGGGTTTAGAGTGGAGAGACGCGGATCCGAAAATCCGGTAAACATCCCAATATGAACGACAACGCAAACTTCTTTTAGTATAGGTCTAGCTCTAGCTTCCCCAACTGAAACGCCACGGTCCGGAGCTAGTCCGAACTAGCAGAGAGGGGGAACACATTGTTGAAGAAAACGTGTGAAAACATGAGGTGGAAATGAAGTAAAATTGAAAGAAAATGCAGGAATCCTATGCTGTCGTGTGGTTGCCACATTCCTTTCCATATCCCTGATCCGCAGCGATGTAGGTCTGCACATCTCTTGCAACTGTAACACCAAACCACTTTCGTGTTCATCTCTTCTCCTTTCTTCAAATCTATACAAGCCCTTTATAAATCGTCAATGGGAGAGGGCACCTTCCGCATAGCACCTGCCAGCTCCCCGACTTAGACTCCCAGAGCCCCACCTAGGGGCCTTGAGAGGCAAAAAAGGCGAGGCTTCTGGGGAACTCTAGAGTAGACTCGTATGAGGACTCCCACGACAAGGGCACATTACTACCGACTTCCCCCAAAGATTCCTAAACCCTAAACCCTTACACCGGCTCAGTCCCCCGCCCCGAACCCTGAGTCTCTAAACCTTAAATGCTAAGTTCTCTAGCACACCCTACCCGTAAACCCTAAACCCTAACTCCCTAAACCAAAACCCCCCAAAAAAAGCGCAAAACACCCCAGAGCCCTGCCCTCGCATCTCAAGAGTTGTAGGGCTTTTTGGGTTCAAGGTACCAGATTCCCTAAACCCTAGGCACCAGATTCCCTAACCCCTAAACCCTAAACCCCCCTAACCCCAGGCACCAGATTCATGACGGAGATGGAGACGATGGCGATCAAGGAGGCGAAGTAGAGCATCAGCCAGGGCTGGACCCTGGCCCCGATCTAGAAGTTCCGAAAAGTGTAGGGTTTGGGGTTTAGTTTAGGGTTTAGGGGCCCGGTTTAGGGTTTAGGGTTTAGGGTTTGGGGCTTAGTTTAGGGTTTAGGGGTTTAGGGGTTTAGGGTGGAAGCTCTTCTAGGGAGGGGTTCGGGTCGATAGGCTGAAAAGGATGTGGGTTTAGGGTCGGTGGCTGATGTAATATGCTACTATAACCAACCTTAACTACAACTCTACTATAACACTCCATACTTGTGCTATAACAGATAAGATTATGCTATACTGTAAGTATAAGGAATGAAAGTGCTAGTTAGAACAAGGGTTTGGCGTGGAGCTGCCTGAACGTTCGGAAGGTGAAAGTTTTGAAGCAAGTGTTTCTGCAGAAGCTCCTCAACATGCACCTGGAAACGCCGAAGGCGCCCCAGAAATAACCATGTCTAAAGCAGACATGTCACATATCGACGCAGGTCCACAAGGAATGAGATGTAGTTGAGCATACACACTTGTTGCATCCACGGAAATGGCGGGCCTTTGCGCGTAAGGCCAATTTGCTGAGAAATGTTAGCAAGCAAGCCTACCATGTCGCACAAAAACAGCTGGCGCCACACGGAGCTTTCTCAGCTAAGCACGCTTCAATGCTAAGTGTTTTCAAGATCACCTGGGGCTTAGGTCATGCCCCACTGCGGAACAGATGTCTTCCATCATTCTTTCAGGCCTGTCCCGGGCTTCAGGGGTGTGGTTAGCGGGGCTCAGCGCTTTGGGTTGAAGCCCTAAACCCTACGAGGGTTTTGGGCTGTCGGCTTCGAGTTTCCCACACCTCGCCATGCCCGCAGCCGTGGAACGAAAGTTCCACACCCGGAATCGAGAGCCCTTAACCCTAAACAGCAAACCCTAAATCCTAAGCCCTACCTTAAACCACCATAACCTACTTGTCTGTAGGTGTTTGTTATCAACCCCAGTATTGAGTTTCTAAAGACCCTGCAGACAAGTAAGTTTTTGGTACGAGCATCTGCGGGACCAAACCCTACACCCTGGCCCTAAACCCTAAACCCTAAACCCTAAGCCCTAAACCCTAAACCCTAAGCCCTAAGCCCTAAACCCTATAACCCTTCAACCGTCAGCCCTCAACCCCAAACCCGCGGAGACCTCACCAAGGGGAAGTAGAGAGCCGCGATGGAGTCCAGGGTCACAAACTGGGCTAAGGTGATCATCGTGAAGCCCAGAGAACCTCACAGAAGGAAGGCTTAGGGTTTAGGGATCATCGTGAAGCCCAAGGAACCTCCACAAGGAAGGTTTAGGGTTTAGGGTTTAGGGCTTAGGGTTTAGGATTTAGGGTTTAGGGTTTAGGGTTCAGGCGTTAGGGTTTAGGGTTTAGGGTTTCGGGATCATCGTGAAGCCCAAAGAACCTCCAGAAGGACTCCCTGGTTCTTAGGGAATGGGGGAGCGGGTTATTGGGACGACTATAGGGGGACTTTAAGGGACTATCATCGGGATCCATTCCCGGATTCCCTACTAAGAACCAGAGAGAGGAAGCTCAGGCGGAAAGTTGAGGGGGCTTAGGGGGGTCTGGGGTTTTGGGGGCGTTTTAAGGGTTTAGGGTTTTAGGGTTTAGGGTTTTGGGGCGTTTTGCGGTTTTGGGTTTTCAGGGTTTGGGGTGATGGAGCTGTGAGTTACGATTTCTACGGTTTCCGAGTGTAGGAGGCTCCAAAGCTGTGTACAACTCTGACCGTCAATCGCTTCCGGTACTGCCAGGCTGTCGCCCTAAACTCTAAATCCTCAACCTTAAACCCTAAACCCTAAACATTAAACCCCTAACTCTAAAGCCTCAACCTTTAAACACCCTAAGCCGTTTTCGACTTCAGGGATGTTTTCGGCTCTAGGGCAGGACGGCTGGACGGGTATAGGGCTGAAGCTTAGTGGGGTTGGGGGCTTGGAGATTTGGGTCTACGCGCTGGCTTTGGGGTTTTGGGTTAGAGTCTACTAGTGGGTTTAGGGTGTAGGGTTTAGGGTTTGAGGTTTAGGGTCCTTCAACGGCTGCCTGCACAGGGCGATTTCCGTGCAAACTCGGGAGGGGGGCTGCCTTACGGAGGACCACCAGATTCGGCATGAAAGCTTTGGGGATAAGCTTACCTTCAGCAGGAAGGATTTGGGACTGTCGGCTTCAAAGCGGGTAGGTCTTGGGAGTTCGGGTCCGGGGCTCTTTTTCTTCGGCCATTGTAGGAGTTGATGTGAGGCTTTAGGGTTTAGGGTTTAAGATCCGAACTAGTGAGCCCAGAGACTGAAATTGCTCTCGAGGATCGCGTTAGTCACCGGGTCGCTTTTGAAGCTGTCGCTTGTGGCGATAAGCTCCACGCCCAGGACCCCAAAGACGTAGAGCACCTAAGACGAAGAAGGATAAGGTCTCTGTCTCCGTCTGGGATTTAGATTTCAGAGTAGCCCGGAAAAGAACCCTAATTAGGTCAGCTCTTAAAGATGTAACGCTCATCCAAGCGGATCTCCTTCATTACGTTCTGCTTCCACGCTGCTTCGGTTCCTACTTTCGAAACTTCAGACGCAGACTCAGGTTTCAGGCTTCGAATTTTATGAGAGTATTATGGCAGTTCTAAGGCCCCTACATCATAGCACCCCCTGAAAGAACCCCTGTTAGTAACAAAAAAACTAGAACCCTTCTATAGAACTTCAAAGAACCTTCTGGCAGCCCTAGTCGACTCCTGACATCGAACGCTTCGAAGAAAGGAATGTCAGGCGTTTCATGCTGAGGGCTGAGGAGGCTCACGGCAAAGAAACCGTAACTCCTAAGGTCCTAAACCCCAAAGCCTAAGCCCGAAAGCCCGAAACCCTAGACCCAAAAGCCCTAAAGCCCAGACCTAACTCCTAACTAAACCCTAAACCCCAAAGCCTAAACCCGAAAGCCCGAAACCCTAGACCCAAAAGCCCTAAAGCCCAAGCCCAGACCCGAAGCCGAGGGCCCCACATCCTGCATCTTCAGCATCCTCAAAACCCTAGCCCCGGCGCTTCCAGTACCCTTGCTGGAGCCTGAAAAGTACCCTTCTCGGAACCTCCTAGGAGCCCTCATAGCAAAAACTTGTTAGGGAGCCCCCTAAAAGAACCCCCTCAAAGGAGCCCCCTACCCTAAACCCTAAACCCTAAGCCTCAAAGGAGCCCTACAAAGTAGCTTTTTCAAGGAGCCCTTAAAAGGAACCCCCTCAAGGGAGCCCCCTAAAATTCCCGGAGCGACCAGGCCCAAGAGAAGGAAGGTGGAAAGCACCGTGTCCAGGGAGGTCATCAGCCCATGCACCAGCCGCCACAAAGGCCGTACCTACCGGATCCTAGGGTTTAGGGTTTGGGGTTTTTGTGTTCTTTAGGGGTTTAGGGGTTGAGGAAGTTTAGGGTTTAGGGTTTTTGTTTTTTTCAGGTTTAGGGGTGTAGGGGTTGAGGATTTCATGCTTCGAGCCTTGGGGTTTAGGGTTTAGGGCTTGGCCGTTGAGGGCGTAGGGGGGATGTGGGGCGTCGAGCTCGGGGTCGAAGGGCTTCAAGGGCTTCGTGCAGGAGATTCGGGGTTTAGGGTTTAGGGTTTAGGGTTTAGGGTTTGGGTGTTCGTGGCCGCTCGGCGTCCGTCCTCCTCAACACTTCCCACACTTTCCGCAGAGATGCAACCATTGTGGTTTTTTTGGGAACAGGGATCCCCGAAGATGATTGCCGGCTGTATTCTCATGCTGCCACTGTAGCAAAATTCTTCATCAGGAGACATGTCCGGATGATGAAAAGCTTGGCATAACCCGGTTTGGCGCATGTAGCCCTGTCAAGCAACAAGTCCCACGTAAACCAAACCTCAACGTGCCATGCCAAAGAAGCGAGCACTCGCTCCAGATATGGCAATGACACATGCACACAGACCAAAGAGCGTACGGCGACGGCCTAAAGCAACATGCAAGAAGACAGCGACAGTAACCAGAAGAGCAGTGATAGTAAGGTAGTGCAATAACAGAATGAGCAGGCATTGCGTTTATTGTGCTAGAGACCATCGCACAATCTCGACATGTGTTGAACATTTTCGCCTTTCCCCACGGCCAAGGCAGCAGTGCCTGTTTCACCATGCGGAAGGTGCGCACCAAACGGAACCTAGGTTCTTGTTCGAGATGTTAAGTTACTGTAATAACAATAGAGACGTTAAGCTACCGCAATAACAATAGAGACGTTAAGTTACCGTAGTAACACCAGCGGTAGTATGTAGATGATGCATGTGTGTGTATATATATATAGATAGATAGATATGGCAAACTGATTTTTCGTACTGTGGCAACTTACACTGAGTTCCTTCAAACTCTAAAGACCATACAGAGTCCTTCTGAATTTTTTTGTGGTAACCCAAAAAAATTCCTCAGCAAGAGCCCAGGAACAAGCGCAAAAGTCGGAGGAGCATCAGTTGCTCTGCCGACTCACCAGAGATGAGCTCAATGATCCGCTCCAGGTAAGAGCTCAGAACCAGAATAGCATCAAAAGCAAACCATCCATCACAGGGAGTGCCGGACCTGCTATTGGTGGTCTGTGGAATGTTCTTCCTAGGCTTTTTTTGTGTGCTGCTAGGGGTGGCAGGGCTGCAGCCGAGGGTTGCTTTGGTGCTGCCTCAGTCTAAGAAAAGCTAAGGGATCGATGAAACTGCGACTCCACCGTAGTCATTAGAAGTTGTAGTTGAAGTTGTAGCTGTAGTAGTAGTAGTGGTGGTCGTCGTAGCCGTCGTAGTAGTAGTAGTAGTAGGAGGAGCAGCAGCAGCAGCAGCAGCAGTAGTAGTAGTGGCAGCAGCAGCAGCAGCAGCAGTAGTAGTAGTAGTAGAAGTAGAAGTAGAAGCAAGTAGAAGTAGTAGCAGTAGTAGCAGTAGTAGCAGTAGTAGCAGTAGTAGCAGTAGTAGCAGTAGTAGCAGTAGTAGTAGTAGTAGTAGTAGTAGGAGTAGGAGTACAGATCCCCGTAACAATCTGCATGTTCAGACCCCTGCAACCTGAAACACGAAAGCATGACAGCATAAATCCTACGACCCTCAAAACCCCCAAATTGCAGGAACCAGCCAACCATGGAGGGACGGTTTTGGAATTAGGGTTTAGGGTATAGTGTTTAGTTTAGGGTTTAGGGTTGAGGCTTTAGGGACGGTTTAGGGGTTAGGGCCTAATAGCACTTTCTTCCTTCGACTCCCACCGTGAAGCCCGCCGCTGCTACGCTTTAGTGGCCTCCTGGCTGCTAGGCGCGCGAGGATTTCCAGACCTCGTCTTTATCCCTTTCTGCAGGAAGGTTTGGCGAGGCTTTTTAGGGATCTGTGTTCGGATGCAGGGGCTTGCTTTTTAATAGCAGCAGTTCTGTAAACGATTTGAGATTTGAGGTTCGCGGCTGCTGGTTGACCTGTGGCTCCGGGTTGAAGATAAGCTGGATACGCAGACGAAAGTCTCCAACACCTTGGACCTAAACCCTGAAAGCGCTGGGAAAAAAATCATTCCCAACCGCGAGACTCCAAATCCATGCAGACCCCTGATTCATCACCCCTCTCCCCTTGATGCAGAGGGATATATATATATATATATATATTTTACATTATATAGGTAGTTCTCTAAATGAGGGTCCCCTTTTCGGTCCCCAATATAGTACGGCACCCTTATAAAAAGGACCCGGAAATGTACCCTAATTTCGAAAACTAATATGTTCAGAACCAGGAGGCTGTACACCGCAAGGAAGAAGTTCTCTGCCAGCGGCGCCCACTCCAGGGCCTGCAGAGCATCCGGAAGCACTCGTCTGCTTCTTGATGTCACCCTAAACCCCGAACACTAAAACCCTAAACCCTAAAACCCTAAACCCTCAACCCTAAAACCCTAAACCCTCAACCCCAAAATCCCTAAAAACCCTAAACCCTAAACCGTTATGTTCGTTTCTTTTCAGATGAGGATCAGGGTCCCAGGGTCTCGGTGGCTTCGAGTCTTGGGCCCTCTAAGCTTTGCCGGACCGGGGTTTCGGATTTTGGGGGCAGCAAAGGGTGCAGGTTTAGGGTTTAAGGGTTTAG
>CAJNJA010059585.1:1681-15378 GCA_905231915.1 Symbiodinium necroappetens
GCTCCTGCTCCTGCTGCTGCTGTTGCTCCTCCTACTACTACTACTACTACTACAACTACTACTGCCACGGCTACTACTCGTGCCACCAGTGATGAAACATTCCTCGCGATGTTACCATGACACCAAAAACCATCACATGCTCATAGCTGCCTGTGATAGATCGACAGGAACAACAGTAGGAGTGTCAGAGCACCGAGTACCAGCTGTCATGGATAGGTAGTACACCCTGAATCCTAAACCCTAAACCTTAACTGTATTAGCGACAAAAAAAAGAAATGCATTGGCGACAAGTGGACAATCCTGAGATCCTTCCGCCGCGCAGGGCATTGCCGAGGCCGAAGCTCAGCTCCAAGCAGAGCGAAGGAAGCGCCGCGCCTGTGCTCGGGAGCTGCAAAGGGCGCAGGAAGAGAAAAGGAGCTTGAAGAAAAGGGTGGATGTGCGGGTTGGTGGGGGGGTGCAGAGAGCTTGAGACTTCATTTTGCAGCTAGCAGCAAGGGGCCGCAAAGGGAATTTCCCAGCTATGGAGTCGGAAATACCCAAGTTCATCTCGTGTGGCTATCGAAGAACCAGCAAGTTCTACAAGGCATGCCGTGGCTGTGGGTTAAGTCTTGCAGATCTTTCACACTTGTGCAGCCCGGCCTTTTCTTCCGCTTATTCCTGAGTCCCAGGAACCATATAGCATCGCAAAGTCTGCAACAAGAGCTGAAGTTCAAGGGTAGCATGCAGAAGCAAGCCAAGGTCATGCTTGAGCTATTCAAGCTCCTCTTGGGCAAGGGCACAGAGGGCTTCCGCACCCGGCAGGTGAGAAGGGACGGAGTTAAAATCAGCGGACTTGCATGGAATAGCTGTTCTGACGTGTGGCTCTCTTGGATCATCGCTTTTGTGTGGGAGGTTGGTCTCGCCGTCAACACCTACACCTCTTTTGAAGCCCAGGACCGGCTCTCTGCCAGTGATGCAGACCTTTGAGATGATCGACGCCTAAAATCTGAGTTGCTGAATGAATGAATACATCAAGTGACGAGCGAGATTTTGTATCGTTGTCAAAAGTTATCGTCACAACCGTAGTCACAGTAAGATGTAACAACAAAAACAGTATTGACAGCAAAAAATTAGGAGCAGTCAACAATAGGGCTTTGTTCTTAAGTTGCTAACCCGCTGCAGGAGCCAAAGACGTTTGCTTCGGGCGTGGAGAAGAAGGTGCCGCGGGCAGGGTACTCAGCTCTTATGCCTACCTCTACCGGATTCGGTTGCAGGTTGCGGGTTTACATTCATAAGCCTTTTGGCCTTTTGGAGTAGGATCTAAGTAAGGGGGTTCTAAACTGTTTAACGTGATAGGGACCTGGGGAACACCCTTTATCCTTCATAATTAAGGTTTTCGTTGAGGGCTCTGATCGTGGGCACAAAAAATCCTGCTGGTAACCACAGGCATAGTAATCACCCATTGACAGCAATCCACTATCCCGGGTAGCAACCCTGGCAGTGTGAGCATCAACGTGTTGGCACTAAACTTGTCGGACCGGGCCGATTTACTCGTGATCACCTGTTCTGCGGTCCAAGGCAGAAGATCTCCCACCGGATGCTTTCGATTCAGCCGGCAAGATCAAGGCCAGCAGGGCTCAGGATTGATGCATAGGATCTTGGGCTAGCGCCCTGGGCCCGAATTCAGCAGCTCGCGCACCGCTTGCCAGGCCGTCCATTGTGAGCCTGTGCATTCCCGCTTTGCCACCAGGCTGAGTATGTCGTGGAAGAGGCTTATGCCTCCTATCCCGAAAAGCACAGCGTGTGGGCCTCCCGGTGGCAGCTCAGAGAATTGCTACCGGCCAAGATGTCCCAAGCACCCAGCGGGCCTTGGAGAGACAAACACCTTTATCGAAGGCACGGCCAGTCGGCGGTAGGACACACCGCTGTCAGCTTCTTCAAGTCAAAGGGGTCATGTCCCCGAACCCTCTCGGTACGGAGAATCTCTGAGCTTCTGAAGTCTCCTTGCAGCTCAGGATAAAATCGTGGTGCCCACCGGCACGATGACTTTAGAGGCAGGATCTTGCTGTTCGCAAGCTGCCTCCATCTCCGAACAGTCGAAGCATTGGTGAAGAAGATCAAGATCTGTCGAATACTTGTCTGACATATCTTGTTCAGACTTGTTCACCACATGATGGAGCTTTTCCAGATGGGTTTGCCATCCAATGCAGCCCTACCAAGTCCTCAAGCAACGCTATAACAAAGAAGAGCCTATATACACAAAATATGTATATGTATCTGTGTATGCTTTATGTACATGTATACATAATGTATGTATACACATAGATACACATCATAGATTCCGTTTACGTAATGTAAGGCAAGGTAAGGTAAGGTAATGTTATGGTATGGTACGGTATGGTATGGTATGGTATGGTATGTTTGTGCGTGTGTATGTGTGCATATATATATATATATTTATTTATTTATTTATTCAGGGAGAGAGAGAGAGAGAAGGATACACATACACGTATAGAGTTAGGCATAGATTTAGATGTAGATGTAGATATAGTTATAGGTGTAGAGACACAGGTATAGAGATACATATAGGTACAGGTAGCCGGTATTGATATACTATATCAATAGGGAGATATCTATAATAGATATCTCCCTCAACCCTAAACCCTAAACTCCAGACCCCTAAACCCTGAACCCCCATAGAGCCTTGTCAGGCCTTCAAAGGATGGCTGGCCTCAGAGCACAAGCTCCAGTCGAGAGCCTGGTGGTCTCAGAGCCGGTTTAGGGCTTTAGGGCTTTCGGGGTTTATGTAGGGCTTTCGGGGTTTATGTAGGGCTTCAGGGGTTCAGGGTTTAGGGCTTTGGGGCTTTAGGGCTTTAGGGCTTTAGGGCTTCAGGGCTTCAGGGCTTTGGGCTTTAGGGCTTCAGGGTTTAGGCCTTCAGGGGATTAGCAACAACTCTAGCAGCATGTAGTAAGAATGGAAATAACAGCAACAGTGGTACTGACAGTAAGTTTGGTCGTATGAGAAGTACTTGGGGCCTAGCAGAATTGGTAAAGCTTATGTAGCTGCTGGCAAGTTCAGAAATAAGACATGCCTGCCATAAATGACAGCTCATATAAGGTGTTTGGGGCCAGAGAGCTCAGCAACTCCGTAGATGGGCTAGGGTTCAGGGTGTAGGGCATTTTGAAGGTCCGGAAGGTTTGCAGGCAATGGCAGGGGTCGGCTTGTCGCATTTTTCGGGTTTAGGATTTAGGCTATAGGGTTCAGGGCTTAAGCCTTAGAGTTTAGGATCTAAGCTTCAGGGTTGTTTATGATTCTGGGCTGGCTTGAGCGTTAATGTTTACAAGTTCTAAGCCTTGTTATAGGCTTTGTTATAGGGTTTGAAAGAAGTGAAATGGTTTCGTAATGTTTTGGGAATCTGTGGGTGGGTGGCATCATTTCCGACACCAAAGTAGCGAGCTCGACGAGAGACTCCTCGAACAGGAGCTGCTGAACCCTACACCCTGAACCCTAAACCCTAAACCTTAAACTCCTAAACCCTAAATCTATAGCCTCAGGCTTCGGACGTGGAGCTTCGTCCTCGGCTGGAAGAAGGTCGTGGACGAGGATCCGCCTTCTTTCGGTTTTGGGGGGCTTTTAGGGCTTTAGGGTTGGAGGGTCTAGGGCTCTAATTATAGGGTTTAGGGCTTTAGGGTTAAGGGTTATAGGGTTAACGTTTAGAGTCTAGAGCTTAGTGGTTTAGGGGTTTACGATTTAGGATTTGCTGCAGCGTTAAGGATGGGCGCTTCAGAGAAGGAGGTTTAAATTTAGGGATTCATCTCATGGAGCTTTTTATGGGAGTTTTCCGACGACTCGGGTACCTTATCCTTGTACCAAAAATCCTACATGTAGGGTTATATGCATTCGGATCGCTATGTGCTGAAATTGCAAGATATAGAAGGAAGACATATAGCTGTACATAATAGTAGTACTATACCACTACATGACGGGTTCGGCTTATAGGACTCGCCACTAAAGTGCCGTGGCGATCATAATCAGAAAAGTAAGCATTGTTGGAACAACCATACCCGATTGTAGCCCGAGAAGTGGGGCCTTCAAAAGCGAACTAGCAAGTTCATCGGTTTGCGGAGACGCTCGGACACTGTCGCACACCCGATCCCTTGAAGCCATAGTGCCCACCACTCGCGGACTGCAAAGCTTATGTGACGGCCGCTGAATGGACAGAGTCTCTAGAGACCCTGAACCCTAAACCCTAAACCCTGAAGCGACGAAGCAGAGGAGAACAAGGAGATGCGGGTGCCCGTCTCCTGCCAGATCTACCCTCCCCCTGTCTCGGTGGACGCAGCTTTGCTGCCACCACTGACGGACGCGCAGGCTCCGAGTCTTCGGCCATGACTTTCCGCAGCAACTGGGGTCTTGACTTCAGGGTGTGGGGCTACGTGCGTAGGTACTTGGGATTAGGAAGATTATGGAATGACATGACCAAAGAGGCCAGACAGACAGGACTGCAAGATGTCAGCCTTGTCGAGAAGCACTTTTGAAGCTCTAACGATCTATAATGCTTTGGAGTTGAGCTCCTCCACGGAGCAGCTTCGAGCCAGGGAGATGCCATGAAGAAGATCATGGGTTCAGCGCAGATCCCACAGGCACAGAAGATGAAGTGCCCCTTAAGGACCGTGTAACCCTTGAAAGCTTCGTCCAAACGAAGTTGGGAAGGAAAAAGATTGCACAAAATAACGACACTCTTGGTGGATGAGAGTTGCCGATGGCCAGTGGCCATGCCGACCACGGTGGCAGCGCTGCGTAGCATGATGTTGATGACGATAAGGAAGATGCGATGATGGCTAGGACACAGCAGGACTAAATCAGAAATCCGCTCTGATCCATGTTTATCCACAACGAATCCGGGCACTTGAGCTGGAGTCTGGAATTTGGGTCGACGAGCTTCGCATGCCAAGATGAAACTCTCCGAGCCGGCAACCCACGCAGCAGCTCACCCCCAGCTGGGAAGACTCTTTCTGCGAAGACCGAGAGCCCCCAAAAAATCCGCTTGAAAGAAAAAAGTCGCACCCTAAACCTTAAACCCTAAACCCCAGGTACCTCGGCGAGTGGAAGAAGGCCAAGGAGACCGGCAAGATGCCCAGCTCCTCCGGCCAGGCCAGGTTCAGCCCTTAGGGTTTAGGGTTTAGGGTTCTAATTGTAGGGTTTAGGGCTTTAGGGTTTAGGGTTTAGGGTCTTTTGAAGCCTGTGCACACAATCTGCTGCGCTTTGGCGATCTCGAAGTTGCTTGAGGAAGACGGTCCAAGCTCACCCTTCGTCGTGAGCCTCGGACAAAGCACTCTGCCCGCCAGGAAATCCGAGGCGACATGTCCCTCAAGGCCCGACTCGGCGCATCCAGGAATTCCTTCGCTTTGCAGCCCTTGGTGGCAGTCGATCTTGTGACAAGTCTTGTGATGTACAGACGTTCGGTGATCAAGGGTGCCACAAGTAAGTAGACTCGAGACTTCACATAGGACCCCGTGCAGAGGGCAGTGCCGGTGAGTTCGGATCGGCGTATCTACCCAACGCGACGACACTTTCATGTCATCTTGGCCGCGGTTGAGGAGCAATCTTGCCCTTGTCATGTCGTTTATGTCTTGTTTCTGTGGTAGCCGGAAACACCTTCAGAAGCCGTTGCTAGCACCAGCCACTGAATGCACGGCGCTGTCGAGGCCGCAGCAAAAAGAATAGCATCAATAGTCAAGGAAGGTTGCAACTTTCAGGATGGTATACTAGCATGAACATGAAAATAAGTTCCGAGATCGTTGTAGAAAGAAATCGTTGGCGCCCGAATCAGGACATCCTGGCACTCATGGAAGTGCGCGCTGAAAAGGCGCTTCAGGACACTTTTTTGCGCTGAGTCCGCATCTGTCCCCCCATCATCGCCTTACGTCTACCCGCCACGCAGTAGCTCTTAAACAGGCAGCGAACGGGATGATGCGAAAGACCCGACGAAGTCTTGCCTCCAGGACGGCTCCCTAAACCCCAAGTGGGGGAAGGCCATCTCAGACTTGAAGGGCAGAAGGCCCCCGAGGGCGAGTCAGGATTCTCATTGGGAGCAGCAGCCTCAACAAAATCAGCCATGTCTGCATTTCTGGTAAGATGTGCTGCTCCTGGGAAACTCTGGCACACCTGGGCTTCATCTAACTGTTAGAAAGAAGTTTCTATCGCGGGATGAACTTCAGAAACTATAGCCGAGTGTCAGATTTAGAATCTGGAAGATGTGAGGGTCATAGTGGCGGCCATGGTGATTCGGCGCGTGGGGTGTTAGCCTGACCTTCCTGTGCTCTGTCCAAATTCTGCAGTCAGCTCACGATTTCAAGATCTAGATTCTCCGTTCTCGTTGTTTTGGTCGACGTCGATCAGGTACCTCATTGCTCGGGGTTTGAAGGGCGTACGGCCTCCAGGGTTTTGTATACTATCTCGAAGCCCCATCGGTCAGCCGCCACCTTCAGTGATTCAGGTCTGGAAGCTAGAATCCTATAGTATAGGAGCCTGAATAACTAGCAATACTGTTCCGTCGGGTTCCTTAATTCATATGTGCATGGCATAATACACCCCGAAAACCTTATATCCTAGTTCTGAAGGCCCCGATATACCCTGTTACCAAGTTCCCTAATGCCCTGGTGAAGACCTAGAGGCCTAGAGGCTTAAAGGTCCACAGACCGACAGCATCTATACTTGGAAACTCCGAAGTGACTACTCCATCTCTCAAGCCCAAAATCCAAAAGCACTGCCGGTGAGCGCTGTCTTCGTGCCAGTGATGATGTTCTTCTTACAGAGCACTACACTACTCCTGCTCGCTTTTAACTTTTTGCTTGTTTCACTACAATCAGCTGCCTCTTGCTTTCTCCTAAGCCCTAAATCCTAAACCCCTAGACCAACCTTAAATCCTAAGAACGCCCACTTTGTGTACTGCATATACTAACCTCGTTTCCTAGGACTAGACTCTCTCATGTCGAGCAGATCCTGAACATCCTGGGTGACTAGAAGTTTGTGAATGTTACCATTTCTCTAGTCTAGGAACCCTCTTTTGCCAGGTTCTGGGTCATTCCCACCGATCAGACGCCCGACTGCGCTGCCATGTCAGCTTCAGGCGAGACTCTGGACGCCCCGGGACTCAGAGATTCGAAGGTAGACCTCCTGAGGCGAAAAGGCATACCCAGAGAACCCAATACCCCTTAATTCAGGAATATGCCTTAAATTGTTGGGGCCTTCATAGTATGATTGAAGGTATATTCCTGAATTCAGGGTAATGGGTTCTCTGGGTACAGCACAGAGTGTAGACCACCGAACTGGAGGCCCGAAGCACAAACTCTTGGGGGCTTCGGGACTGCAGTCCGGCTCTGTAGAAACGCAAGCCTTGGGAAGTTGCCTTGAGGGCTACGATCCGCCCAGCCTTTCTTGGGCAAAGTCGTCAACTCAACTGCAAAACCTGATACCATCAAAGCACCCTTCAAGGGCTGCAGCGCGCCAGTGCCCACGGCTTTAGGGACCCGGATCTCAAGAACCAGCTGAAAAAAAAGCCTCCGGTCTCTGCCAAGGTCCGGTATATGGCCAGACTTGAGGTTCCTCTGACATCCTGAGGAACCGGAATCAAAAGAGTATACTGCACTGTCTGCAGATGAGAGCGCCTGAGAAAACCTCCGGTAGACGACTACAGGGAGCGGTAGCATCTTCGGTGATGCAACGGTGGTAGCTTGAGTTTCGCTGTAGGACTATGCATCAAGAGGCTAAGAGGTGTCTAAGCTTGTGGGTTTGTAGGGTGTCGACTGCTACTGTTTCACAGTCATCACCCTGTTAGTATGACTAAGCAATTTCGAACATATGTCAGAGATATTGCAGGCCGAATGCTCTCCGTTTGCAGCACAGATGCAGCTGCTTGACCTCGTGTCCGGGCAGACATCACTCCAGACCGTGGCGCTCATCATCTCTTGCTTGGAGAGTAGCTTCGGCATCAGCGTGGATACATCACCGGGTTGTAGAACACACATCCCCGAGCAAAGGACAGGGTTGTGACCAGAAGCACCCGTGCGACCTCGATGTGCAGGCGGCTTGATCACCATGGCAGTTGAACGCGCCCTCCCCTTGCAGTTGCAGTGGGCTGGCTATGACTGAGAATTGCCCAAACCTTGCCATTGCAACTATACGCCGTGATCTAGGGTCAGAATATGCCGTAATAGCATTACCTTGAAGTCCTCATATACTGATCTTGTAACAGACCCATAACCCCGTTCCATGCTTCTAGGCCCTTCTAGTAATTATCTTCAGCCGGCCCAGAAGCCATGAGCGTCCCAGGAGCCACATGACCGAGCCAACAAGAGCTACGTAGTCGTTGCAGCAAAGGTCGCTAGAGGCCATTAGCACTGGGTTTGCGATTGCAGTTGTCTCCGAAGTTGCAGATCATGTTGAGAAGTGTTCTCCAGTCATGAGCAACTACTTTTGCAGGTATTCCCTGCAGTACGTCAAAGGGCATCGTAGACGACAACAGCTGCATTATAGAAAGGCCACCACTGCTCAGATGATGCAAACCCAATAGGTCTAGGAAGCCAGAATAGAAAGGAGCGGTCGGGTTGCCAGCTTGTGATTTAGCTTTCGATTCACGTGGGGCTACCATCTCGCTCCTTTCGAAGACGGAGACGGGCCCATCGCAAAAATTGCGAGGCCCCATCTCCGGTTCAGACTCCATTACTGCATGGCGCAGAGAAAAGGAGTGAAGGCAGATCTTTGGGTTGTCGTCAGGTATGCGCAGGTCAACGGCAGGTCAACAGAGCATACCTTGCTGACTTGCATGCTTAGCTTGCATTTGATTCGAGTCGTGTTCAGCTCCCATCTTCAGCTCCCAGTGTATGCCGCATACCCATGGTCGATCCCTGCGCGAGGTGCGAGACAAGGTGATGCAGCTTTGCGAGGTGCCCACTCACTACCTGCCTTGTTTGCTTTGGCTGTGGGCGTCTAGCTGCAGAACGCAAGAAGCAAGCGTTTGGCAGCTCGAAAGCTCCTGGTGCAGTGCAGGCCGAAGGTGTTCATCTGGACAGCGATTACTTCACAAATCGCACCCCAGAGGACGGCTCGTCAGAGTTGGAGAAGGGCCGGCCCGGCCGTTATGGAAGACGTTGAAATCATCCTCAATCCATGTGTATGTATATGTAATTATATATATATGTATATGTATATATATATAATATATACATATATATATATACATGTGTATATATATATACAGATATATCATACAGACTGTGAAGGAGCTCCTGGACATGGTCTTCGCCGACTGATCCAAAACTCGCAAGCCCGCGAATGGGGCCAAGAGAGCCTTTTTTCGACTCCTGCAAGGTTTAGGGTTAGGGTTTTGGGTTAAGGTTTAGAGTTTAGGGTTAGGATTTTTCGACTCCTTTTTCCGGCAATTTTCCGCTTCGTTGCTTGCTTAAATGGGCCTTTATGGTAGAATCGGATGCTTTGCAGGGGTAAAGAATGCTACACTGTGGTCTGAAGGAAATTTCAGGACTAGTACCGATTCATCAGCGGAAGCACGGGATCTTGGCTACTGGAGTCCAGCGCGGTTTGAGTTAGCACAGCTACCTCGCCGAATTTCACCCTTTCGATGTCCTGGTCAGATTCTCGAAGGCTTAATGGGAGCCGTGCCTGCAGGCAGCTGAATTAGCTAAATGAAATCGGTTCCTTCTCTTGGAGTCATTGTCCTGAAGCTCCAGTTCCGAGAATCTCCTGGATCTCCCGTGCAGAGGACCTAACATCTGTGGCTTATCTCATGGCTGCGAGCCGTTAGTCGCTGGGGTGGCCGGGTCTTGTGGATTCCGAGATGCCCGAAATCCGAGAGGGCCCAAAACTGGGCAACAGTGCTCGTTATCTACATACAGTCGCCAGGGGCGATTAGGTGCCATGCCGTGTTGCTCATCAAATTGCGCCTTTGCTGCAGCCGCTGGCTGATGAACCGCACTCATAGCCGAAGCTACATGCGAGATTTACGGAAAACTGGCCAGCTCAGATGTGGAGCTGAAGGTCCATCGGCACATGCAGCAGATCAAACTCAGATTTCGCTAGTGCTTGCACGTCGTGGAACTGTTCAGATTCAACATGCACAGAACCCAAACAAGACCATCGAGCTCGTGATAGGCAGTGATAGGATTTCCTCGAGCCCCAGGGCTCAGAACCCCCGCCCCCTGGGACCACTTTCGACTCGAAAAAGGCCTTGGGCCTCGATGTCAGATGGGGGATGCCGGTCCAATCTCTGTGGCCTTTCCTCCCGGCTTTCAGGTGCGGAAGGGCCTTGTTGAGAGGCCCCCAACAAAGGTACAGCATGATATGGGCATTCGCTTTCTACGGCTACATCCCTACCTTATATAGGCGGTCCCTACTGTTTTTGCTAGGCAAGGGCGCTCAGCTCTTTCGAGAAATCATGACACTGTGACTTCAGCAAGTAGTGGTGTTGAGGACACACTCAGACATGTGCTTCTCGGGCCCTGAAGAATTGGCTCTTTTCCTTGAAGCCTAAAGCCCACGAAATCAAGAGCCCCTGGGAGCCAGAAGTGTCCAAAACCTCAGCCGGAACTCTCAGGTGCCCTTTCAGGTTACTATAAGCCTACTAGAAGGGCTAGTATGAGGCTACTGCAACGGTTACTGCACGGTTGCCATAATCGGGGTTGCTACAGGCTTACAGGGTTTCTGAGACTGGTTTAGTTTACAGAAACCCTGAGCCAAGGCCCCTGCCATGATTCCGAGCAACTGTGACGAAGCTCAGAGTCCGCGCCTGGCCCCTAAGCCGCAAACCCGAAGCCGCCCAAACCGCCTTGGCCCTAAGCCTCAAACCCGAAACCGCCCAAACCCAAGCTCATTTGATGGTGCTGAAGGTCCAAGATGGGCGCTGCAGGCTAGCGGAGTACGAAACCACGAAGCGACAGCCTCGGTGTTCATCGCTGGAAGGAAGCCGGTTCTTCCCCAACCCTTCACCATACGCCAACCCTCTAAGCCCTCAACCGTGACTCCTGATACTACTAGTAGATTCGTTTTGTTGTTAATATTATTGCTGTGATTGCTATGAATGAATATCAAAATAGATCATCCTAGAACCCCAAGAAAAACTAGAAAGCACTTCTGCCCCCTTTCTTTAGCAACCTATGGTTGGCAAGCCGAAAAAACCCAGAAGCCTGAGCCAAAAGCCCTAGCTACACCCTCGGCGACAAGCCCTAGCTCCACTACACCCGACGTACACCCTAAACCACTAAAACCCCTGAGTAAACTCTACGCCACTCACCCCTTAGAGCCTGCTTCTTCATTCATTCGGCTGATGATACAAATCCTGCATTACCCATAATAAGGAAATCCCATAATTCCCATAGTTTAGGATACTTGAGGTAACCCGAAACTATAAGAATTATGGTATATTCCTTATTTATGGGTCATGCTAAGGACGTATGTCATCAACCCTAGGACCGTCAACGTGAAGATGCGCTGGCGGGGCCGGCCCCTGGCCGAGGCTCCTTCCTCTTTGAGGGTTTTTAGGGTTTAGGGTTTTGAGGTTTTGAGGTTTCGGGGTTTAGGGTTTAGGATTTAGGGGGGGTTTTGTTTTGAGGAGACCCATGAAAAATACATGATGAAGGGCTTTATGACAGGAGTCTCTTGGACGTTTGGTGCTTCGAATTTCTGGCTGCCTTTGTTGGGCCTTGAGGTTCTGCTTAGCACGGGATCTTGGGATGTTTAGGTTCCGAGTTTGGGGCTTCTGGGGGTTAGGTGGGCCTTCAGATTTAGGGTTTCAGTGCTGTGGGATCCGGCAGTGTTCGGTTCAGGGTAGGATCCTGGGAGCGACTGATCTAGGGTGGGGTTTAAACTTGGGAGTGAGGATGTCGCGATTCAGGGCCTGTGGAGGTTTATTGTTGATTTGATTTTTCAGGCGACTCTTTACAGGTAGACTCTACCCATAGGCCCCTAAGTAGTTCCTCTTTGTGGATTTATATTTAGAACCCTATAAGGTAATCCCACAAAGAAACTACTTAGGGGCCTATGGGTAGACCGTATTGCCGTAACCGTGAAGCATTTGGTTGGTGGGCCGGATGGAAGTAGATGTCAGGTCATGCTGGAGGAGTTTGGCCTGACTGCAGAATACGTCCGGGCCTCGCGCAGGTAAAAACAAACTCCCGGTTTACAAGCCCTTCTCAAGCAGAGCCTGGCACTCATTCACACTTACCATGGCCAGCTACAAGTATATAAAGCTCGGATAAAGCATTCATAGCTTAATTTATGGGGCCCTTCATAGTGCCCTGAAAGTAGACTATCCAGTATATGGCCGCCGTGTCATGCACACCTGCATGTGTGTAGTTGCCTCTTCGCGTGGATCTCCACTGAATTGCTATCTATTTCAATCCTGCCTTCTTCGGCACTGACCCACCCCAAAGCCTAAAGGGACTATTTTGTTAACTCTATGTAACCATCTCATGTTTTTTCTCTCTGTCTCTCTCTCTCTCTCTGTATGTATATATATATATTTATTTATTTATTTGTTTATTCATATACACATATACATATGACTATATATTGCAGTTAATATATGTATATATAGGGAAACATAGTAACATAAGAGCACCCTAAAGCCCGACAGCGCCGAGATTGCAACGGCAGCAGCAGAGGGCCGCCTCTGTGTAGGAGGCCGTCCTGCCGAAACCGAGATGAGCCTCGCCACGCACCCAGCAGTGCAAGCATTGCAGCACTAGGCTCTAACTTCCGCTCGACATATATCACAACTAGCATCCGACATTGACAGCTCCTGAGCCAAGATGCTGTCATTCTCTATGGGCTAAATATGTTGGGAAGAATGGTTTCCTCAACCTGTTTAGTCCATATCCTCATGCTTCCTCATCCCAGACCAGGCATCGGGAGTGATGCGAGTGGATCTGAAGCGTGACCTGACGACCGCTGTCTAGGAGAATGGCGATGTGGTGACCCACACCTACATGATGAAGGCTGGATCCTCCACCCCATGTCCTTTTCAGTTGTGCTAACCTTGTTTCCCTGATGTTCTCCTTTTTGTTCAATGGTTTTGCCTTTGGCGCAGAACCCACAACTTTCGTAGGTGCTACGCAGTGTGGCTTCCATATCGGATAGTGCTATTCGGAATTTCCACAGTCGTCCCACAGCTTGATACGATCGATGCTGTGATTCTGCAACTAGTTGCTTTGGTTTCCTGATCAATTCTCTGAAGTGCTGCTCGTTCCAGCTTTTTGCTGCAGCTGTTTCGGAAGTCTGACCGGGGGGTTGCTGTATTCGCATACTACGCGTGTCTTAAATCAAAGTAGGTGCCGTTGTAAGGGGAGCGTAGGAGAACAAGGACCCCGCAAACACATGAGGGTAATGATATTGCTGTTCCCACTATTGCCAGTGATGGAGGGGCTGGACCAAGCTGACACTTCAACGGATCTGTCTCTCAGTACGGTAAGCACCATCAGCACCTTACACTCGCTAGGAAGTTAGGAGATGTAGTGGCACTACCTCGTGTCCGGTCGGCCCATGACCTGAGCTTGCAAGATACAAAGACCGCCACGTGCTTGTTGGTTTAAGCTATCAGCCCGGATGGTTGCTTGATTGAAGTCCTTGCTGCCCCTGAAGCCCTGCAGTGCTGACATCCGGAGTTCTTGTCACGCGGCCGGTAGCAGTAGTAGTCGTCGTCGTC
>CAJNJA010059585.1:15438-40075 GCA_905231915.1 Symbiodinium necroappetens
AGTAGCAGTAGTAGCAGTAGCAGTAGGAGTAGTAGGAGTAGTAGTAGTAGTAGTAGTAGTAGTAGTAGTGGTAGAAGCGGCCGCAGTAGCATTCGCATACACAGTAATTAGCAGCGGCAGCAGTGTGGCGAGTAGGAGCAGTCGCAGTCGTAGTCGTCCTCAGTCGTCGTCGTCGTCATGGTGGTAGTAGTAGTAGTAGTAGTAGTAGTAGACTTAGTAGAATTAGTAGAATTAGTAGAATAAATGGATGCAGAAGTATCAGTAGAAGTAGTGGTAGCAGCAGTAGTTGTAGAGCAGTAAGCAGAATGTCGACAGCAGCAGCAATGCAACTGCCAGGAGCCCTCAATCCCTGCAGAGGCCGTGCAGGTGTTGGCAGAGAATGCCTCTGCAGCTTGCCGAGAAGCAAGCCATACCAGGGTATATAATATCGTATAGCAGAATCGAAACGGATTTGTACAATGGTCATTCTGGCCCCTATATCAGTGGAGTGATCGCAAAAAGATGGCTTCAGAAGGGCAGCCCGTAAAAGAAGGAGTGTGGATCACGACAGGCCGGTTCGTTTAGCCAGCCGGTCCTGTGACGAAAGGCCCTGGTGGTGCGGAAGCCTGCGGGAATCCCTTGCCACCCTCAGGTGGGGTGGGGTCCAAGACTGCACAACCGGCAGTGATGCAAGGAGTTCAGGTTCAATCTCTGAGGGCTCTATGCTGCACAGCTTGTGTTCACATCTTCGACACGTCTGCATCTCGCAGGGGAAGTACCAGCAGTGCTCCCTCACAGAGATCTTGCGTGTGTCCCATTTGAAGGACGCGTGTTTCTCGTTGCTACCCGTTTTTGTGTTGGACTTGTGCCCATGCACCGACAGTCTTGGAACTGCCTGGGCATCATTCTTCCAACCCTGAAACCCCCGAAGGCCCCGACCTCGGAGGCAAATTTGTTACAGCTCAGCAAAGCCACGTCGGGTCTTCCTGAGGACACCACTGGCTACCTGCACCCTGTTAACCGGTTGGACAGGCAGACATCAGGCACAAAATGGGTTCGCTAAGCCTAGCCTCTGCTGTAATGGTCCTTAGGTTCGTCTGTCGTGCTTTGAAGTCGCAGCTTGATGTCGTTTGCTCCATGTGGCTCCTCGTGCTTCTTTCAGAATGACAGATTTTCCCTGCAACAACGGTAAAGGGAGATCGGGCGCGAGTGACAGGTGGCTTGTTCTCAACACGGTCCAGTCTTGGCAGATCTCGTTTCTCTCTCGAAAGGCATCGTGCTCCTGGCAAAGACGCGAAAGGCATACATGGCATTGCTCCCAGCTGACAGGCTGCGGCTGGCTTTCGTAGTTTCATGCTGTCCCACCTGTCCTCCTGCCGGCGGCCCGGCCCCACATATACATCTATGTACTGCGTGTGTGTATATATATATATACAGAGACATACATACATACATACATACATACATACATACAGAAAGGTACCCACCTTCAGCTTGTGGCCTGACGATCCTGTATCGGCAAGTCACCTCGCAGACATGATCACCTGTTCCATACGCGAAGCTGAAGCCCCTCTCCTGCCTCCTGTGTTTGAGCCACAGGAGAGTAGGGCCTGGTGCTGAGGTGAGTGTTATAAGAATAGGCGATGGCCCAGCACGCTCAGTGTGTGCATATGTATCTTGTGTCCCTATTGCAACTGTATGTATTGTGCTTGCACGTCACGCTCTATGGCTCTATGAAACAAGTGCATGAGGTATGCATGTACATTTCACTGCTGTGTGTCTAGACCTACAGGTTTAGAAGTTTTCCGTACGTACTTGTCTGAAGTGCTTCAAGACTTGCAAGGCCTTGGCTCAGGAGCATGGCGCCGGTTTGCGGAAGGCGGACGCAAGGGATCCGGGACAGAGGATGATCTACTTGAAGAGCAGCTTAGGATTCGGGATGGAGGGGCTACATGTTTATTGGACGGCCTACAGGGGTTTACTTAGGGCCTCGGGTTACCGGACGGGTTATAGGGTCTTTGGGGTTTGCTCATCAGAGATGTGAAGATTTCAGAGAGTCTGGACGTCCAGGTTCCAGGGCTTGGAGATCGAACCGAGCACAACGAAGATGCTCTAGATCCTCTACCCTCGCATCGCAGTATTTTGGACAGCGATTCACAACGCAGTGTGTGACCGAAGCTGAGTTCCAGACGGGATAAGTCCGACAGCACACGAGCCACGACTCGCTCCACCTGATCGAGCAGACCTTGCAAGTAGGTTTCGGAGTTTAGTTAACTAGGTAGGGCTCAGGGGGCTTATCACCAGGGTAGTACACTACTGCAATGTGTCATGATATAGGAGTAGTACAGTAGAGTGTAGTAGATTGTCAAAGGTATAGAAAAAAGACTGTAGAGTATAGATATGTAATGTACAGTGTATACTGCATCAAATAGCACAGTGCAGCAAAGCATGCGGACCCAGAACAAGCCCAAGCCTTGAACCGCCAGCTTTATGTCGCGGGCGTTTGCGGCAGCTTCGATGCCTCGGTAGCCATCGAGCGGTGGCCGCATCTGGGCTTCACTTGACTTCTACTGTGTTTACGGTTTGGTGCCGTTTACGGCTTTAGGCTTGCAGGGTTCTAGCTTTGGGCGTTGAGGGTTTAGTGCAGGTGTGGAGCTTAGCGATAATTAGGAAGATTGTGACTGCAGGGTGTCGTTCGACATGTGGCGATGTGCTAGAGGGCATCCGGGTCGTTTCCTAATGTTCCACGACTTCATCTGCTAAGGTGTCACAATTTTCTGCATGCAGCATATCTCGTTTTGTTGAACATTCATGCCACCCCTGCATGCAGATTCTCGTGTGGGCAGGTCTAGATGTACTTGAGCCGCTCGTGAGGTTAAAAGTGTTTTTGTATACATATATATATATATACATATCTATGTATGTATTGCTGTATGTATGTATGTATGTATGTATGTATGTCTGCAGCAATAACCACTGGGTTTGAAACTGCAAGCCCAAAGGCAGTGGGTGGAGCGCCGAACCACCGCGAAGGGCGACGAAGAGGCGGCCCTCGAGCGACGACTTCGTAGCATAGGAAGCTTGGCCGTGAGTCGGGGCATTGCATCTCTTGGGAGTGAGGGGGGAGTGTGTGCACGTTATGTGTGCATGTAAATGTGACGAGATGCACAGAGACAGAGAGACAGAGAGAGACAGACAGAGAGCTCTGAGCGCAGAGAGAGGCCTGACTTCTCCATCGGGGCTCAGACCTCATGCGTGCACATCTGTACCTTCGATGACTGGTGCTTTTTCAACAGTACAAGAAAAGACAATGAATATCACAGCATATGGGCCAAAGGCCAAAAGCTGAAGAGGCTGAACAAAACTAAGAAAAGTTGAAAATAGAAACCCTCAGTATAGCATGGCTCCTGGTCGCATGTAGCAGAGAAAGGTTTTATGGCAATGGTTGAGGAGGTGCCTGAGTGGGTCGTCTATAACAGGGTTACCGTTGGGCTGCGGCGTTGGCAGCCGAGAGAGTGGTGCCAGACTTTTGTGTTCCTGCCAAGAGAGACTCTAGCGTCTGAAAACCTGGTTAAACTGGGATTCTACGTCAGGGCTGGTTCAGGACTTTGCTTTCTGAAGCTCTGAAGCTACGAAGCTCGAGGCGTCAGGAGCTTCAGGGCTTCACTTGTTCTGCGAAGCAACCAGGGCGGTCCCTCGAAAATGGATGAACAGAAAGGAAAATTTATCGAAACCCTAGAATGCCGTAGAAAACCAAGACGAAACAACGCCTGGAAAACAGAGCAACAGTAAGGAGAACTTCCCGAAACCGAACAAACCCAACAGAAGCGAAGACAAGCTACTGCCCAGACAAAGCTAGAAAAGCACTAAACACAAATTAACTAAAGCTCAATAAAGCTGGAATGTGTTTAATTCCCGGACGTTTTTTTCAGCAGCCTTCCTGAACAAGACTGGAGCCTCTCAGAGCCTCAGTAGCCCGCTTTTAAACCATCATGCAGTGAGCATTCACATGTCAAAGTCCCAGTCTAGCAGGTTTGGCAATGGAATGATTTCTCATTTGCCCTACCAGCGTGGATTCTTTGCAAAAGATCTATCTTGCAAAATTCTAGTTCCCTTGCTCGTTGCCCGTGAAGAGGCCTCCGATATAGAGGGTACAAATGTGCACACATGAAGACCGACAACTGTTGATGTTTTTGTTTGTGGCTCAGGACTGTATAGGCTGCGGCAGGGGATCACACTTAGTTTTCTTACATGGGGGCCCTGTTTCCCCTTACCAACAGCCACAACGCTGGGACCCACTCTGTACCATCAAGCGCAGACTTAAGACCTTGGCGTAGCGCATGCGCTTAGGGGTGCAAGGGTTCGCTCTTGTCCCCCAAACGCCCAGCGAGCCAGCCAGCAAGCAAGCAAGCCAGCGAGAGAGAGGGAGAGAGAGAGAAGAGAGAGAAGAGAGAGAAAGCGAGAGAAGGCGTGCGTGGTCACTCGCTTCGAGTGGGCTTGCAATGGCTGGCAGGTGGTTTGCCGCTTGCCGTTGCGGGTGGAGAAGCACCGGCCCAATCAGCCACTCACTGTGGTGGTGGACACCACAGGCCGGGTCTCCAGACGATCCGAGGGCTGTATTTGCCAGCCATGCTTTGTTGGCTACCTGGCTTTTCGTCTACGGTGTGCGCGCAGCGAGCAAGAGTGCCACATACCAACCCAGATCCCATCCCTAGCCTTCACAAAGTCTGTGTCAGATTTTTGTGGCAGGAGCCGGCAAAGCTGCCGAGACGATGATACGGCAGCGAGGTGAGAGCCTTCTCTGCCGCCTGGAGACAGGGCCGGGGCCTTTGCAAAAATGGGGGGAGGGGGTACCTTATTTTGGGATCCTATTATTTGGGGTGCTATATTGGGGTCCCCTATTAAGGCTACAGAATCTTCGGGGGCTGTGAGGGCGCATTCTTGTGGTTTCCTTGGGTTGAAGTGGGTCAGTGATGCATGGGGCCGCATCGGCCGTCCTCACGCCATGCCATGTACGGCGAATGTACGGATATTAGCGGAACGTGGATTCTAGAATGGCCAGCATGCTGCTGTCAAGCAACCCGACGAATACGGCTCCCGGAGTCACAGCAAGGCGGACCCACCAGATCCGTGTCCATCTTGCGGCCATGGGTCTGGGCCTCACAGGAGGCGTAGTCTTTTCACAGTGATGGTCAGGGCCAGTAGGCCGAGTTCTGCAAGTTTCTGCCGGTTCACCACTGTCAGTCCTAGGCTTTCCGATTCTGGGTGACCCGGTCTATGGCACCACCACGGAGCATGAGGACAACGGAAGATAGCGCCATGTAGCGCCTTTTGCTCGCCTTGCTTGGTCCAGCTCTGCTGGTTAAGAGCAAAGTCTCGTTGAGCATCGTCGTTTGCTCAGCTCCGACATCCTGAGCTTGGCTCAACCTTCTCAGTAAGTCGCAAAAATTCCTGTCGGAGTCGGGCAAGTCGCAGACATGCAGAACTTGCCAACGCTGCTGCGGCCGTGTAGAACCGCAGCTTAAAGCAAGCTGACGCCAGCCGTCTCTTAGGAATGTAGGCCTATAGACTCACCGCAGGATGTGATGCAACTCCATGCCTCGGTGTACTCGGTGAAGCTGGACCGGAGCCTGGATACCGGAAAGGCTTCGGAAGCGCCCGGGAAGGGGAGCCGGTTCAATGCATCGAAGCATATATTGTGGCAGATTTAGATGAACAGCGCCTATCATCTACCCATAGGCCCCTAAGTAGTTCCTTGTTGGGATTACCTTATAGGATTCTAAATATAAACCACAAAAAGGAACTACTTAGGGCCTATGGGTAATATGACAACATAGCGCTTCATGCTGCGGACGCTTGCAACAGACATGCACAACAGACAACCCACCGACATGTACAAGGATCAGACGAGTCGGGAACCACATCGATCCATTTGGGCATCGCCTCCGTTTAGGGATCAAACCTTCGGAACCCCTCGTAGCACTTGCTCTCATTCGTACGCCCCATTTTGTCCGAAGCGTGCTGTCGACGCAGGCTCGTGTGCCGACCTTGTGAATCTCTGAGACTCTACGGTTTGTAGGAGCTCTAGGAGAATTTGGAAGCAAATTCACAGGCTCTAAGAACTCTGAGCTGTGTGTCAAGAGCCGAGAAGCTTCGGGGAGGCGCTGGCGGACATCCTTCCAAGACCTCAGCTCGTGAAGTCCGCCGAAGGCTCGGGAGCTCTTTGAAGCCTCAGGAGGCTTTTGTGCGTCGTAGTGTTCTGAAAGGGGCCCGCGATGAGCACGAGAGGTGTGTGGAATCCAAGATGCATGCTGGAAGCCGTTTCGTTTGCGGCTCTGCAGAAAATGTAGAGGAGAGGCTTTTTCCGATGCTTCGTTCCCTTGTGGCTGCCTTGTTTCTGGCCTCTTCGGCTCAGGCGGCCAAATCCCTTCGCGAACGGCTGCATGGGAGTTCGCCGTGCCAGTGTCAAGCGGACACTTCTGCGGTAGCCAGGCCCAGTCGCACGAAGCCGAAGTGCATCTTCATCGATCTCGGGGCTGCGGATGGCAACAGTTACAACGCCTTCCTTCGAGGCGAATATGGTCAGATTAAGGACTGCCCGAACCAGGAGTATGAGGCGTATCTGGTGGAGGCAAACCCCTTCTTCCAGAAGGAGCTGAAGAACAAGGCCGCGAAGTCCGCACCCGGAAAGGAGCAAGGGAGATCCAAGATAAAACCCACAGCTGCCGTCAACTCGCGGGGCCTTGAACCCCGAAACCCCTCGCCTAAGCCTTAACAAGCCCCTAAACCCCTAAACCTGTCAACGCTTAAACGGTAGACTCTAAACTGTCTTGGAAGCCCTTGAATCCGGCTGCCAGCACATTTGAGGGTCGCGTGGGCCCCCTGGAGGAGATTTTCCCCATGATGAATGGCGCCTGGATGTGCGAGGCTGACACCACCTTCCACGTCGTAGGCAAAGCATCAGCACCTTGATCTCATACTAGGGATATAGGATACAGGGCTAGGGTTTCGGAAGTGTGGCTTATAAGGGTTGATGATAGTGTGCAGTTGAGGGCGTTCGTGAAGGCCGCGTCGAAGTGTTGGGAGATCCCGGGGTCAGTTCACATGTGAGTAGCAGGTAGCTTGCAAGTCAGGAGTGCAACTGCGCAGCCCGTCATAGTGAATGGATAGTAGCAATGATTTTAAGTCTTCTTCTAGTAGACGATAGTATAGCAGCAGTGGATCAACAAGAACAAGTATTGGACAGTAGGAGTAGTGGCAGGAGTAGCAGTATAGGCATAGTAGTAGAGTAGGAGTAGGAGCTGGAGCAGGAGTAGTAAGCAGTAGCAGTAGCAGCAGCAGAAGCAGTAGCAGGAGGATCAGTAGCAGTCACTAGGAGTAGGAGTAGCAGTAGGAGTAGTAGTAGTAGTAGTAGTAGTAGGAGGAGGAGGAGGAGGAGTAGTTGTAGTAGTAGTACTGGGAATGACATGTTCTGTGTCGGTTGTATAGCCATGCTCCTGCTCGCAAGGCTGCATCATCCCTCGCTCCACAAGGCAATGCGAATGATGTACAAGTGCATTTGATCAACGTTATTTCTCTCATCAAGTCCAAGACGATCCCGGGAGACAAAGTGCTGCTGAAAGTTGACATTGAGGGCGCCGAGTTTGATCTCATCCCTTGCCTGGCACGCTCGGATGTCCTAAGCCACGACATGACTGCCTTTGTGGAGGAGCACTATTTCCTCGGTGGTGTGAAGCGCAGCCTCACCGGTGTCACGGATAAGGAGTATAAAGATGCCAAGCAGGTAATGATGTCCAAGGGTGTGAAGATGCCTACATACTCTTCCATCACCCTTCTGGATAAAGGCGAGTGAGAATTCATGAGCGTGCGGCTCGTGAAGGAAAATGACTGCTGGTGACGCTTGGGCTTGGGATAGGATAGAAGCTTCATTAATTGGTACCAATTCACAGAGAGGATTGCCTCAGCGTACACCCTTCGCCCCTGCAATCACTTCAAGAAGTGTTACATGAGCTTGCTGATAGTGCCAGCGAAGTCGCACGGCTCCACTTTGCATGTGTTCTCCAGCGCTAGCCGCGCAGAGCACCCCGGCGTAATCATATGACGTTGTACCACGGAAGAAGATCCTCAGATTGCACCACTGGAGCCGAATCTTAAACCCCGCATCCGGGATGAGATTATTCCTCCCTTCCGGGTGATTGTAGAATTCTGAACCCCCCCCCAGACCTTCTCCGGTGTCTACTCTCCAGGTCTTCATGGCCTCTGGGACGGCGAAGGCGGCGGAGCAGATGCCGTGACCTATGCCTGCGCCGACCCGCCCTGGCTCACCGAGCGAGAAAGGCCGCCTTCAGGCTGATGCTTCTTTCAGAATATGAATATATTTATTTATTTAGTTAGTTATTTATTTATATTAATTATATATATATATAATACATATACATAATATAGAGAGAGAGAGAGAGTGTGTTTGTTTGTTTAGAAATAATGGTCGCAAGCAGCACTGCTAGTTAGTTTGCCTGGGAATACCACTAGTTCATAGTTGGAGCAAGAGAAGAACAGGCAGAGCACCCAAAAAGATTCAGTTGTAGCTCTTGGCTCTTACTTCGGCTTGCCGTTGCAGCACGTTAAGGTAGGGGAAGTCATTTGCGTTGAGGAATACAACGTTTACGGTATAGTATAGTGTAGTATAGCAAAGCATAGTACAGTATTTATAGTGTAGTAGCTCGCACCAAGCAATCAACGAGTGCACGGGGTTTAGGGTTTGGACTATCAGTCCCCTCCATCCCAAACTCTTCCAGCACACCAGCAACCCAAACAGTTGCTCTACTCCCAAGTGTTGGCTGGTATTGAGAGCACCTGACAGGCTGACCACAACCTCAGTGTACTGCACATGCCTTGCTGTTGAGTTGAGTCAGGAAGAAGATCTTGCCGTACTGGACCCGCCCACACATCGGCAAACATGAGCAGCAGATCGCATCGTCAAAAGATGAGGCAGCCGCAATCGCTAGGTTCTCATGCCCAGGAACCACCCCGCCATCACAGGCATCTCTCCGATCGTCCTTCACACGGGGTAGTTCCTTGGGATTCTGTCCCTTGTACTGCCATGGCGCTGACCATGCAGCCGTCCAACCCGAGGGCCTCTGCTGGGAGCTCGGAGTTCCACAGATGTTTGCTCTAGAGACGAAATGAGAAGATAAGGTACATTAACGTACTTTCCGAAATGAATGCGGGAAAGTACTATAATACACAAGAAATACTATACCATACTATATTATACTGTAGATAACGCATTGCCGAGTCCGTCCTACCGAACCTGCTGTTATTCCTGACACATCCATCGGATGTGTGGCAAACTCAGCGAGCTTTGCAAGACGGATCCTCCTGTTTAGGGCTCTGTTGGGGTAATTTGTTCTCTGAGACTCCCGTATTAGTAGCAGCAGCAGCAGCAGCAGCAGCAGTGGTCCCCCCGCTTTTGAAAGACGCAGCTGGCAGCAGGCCCCAACCGCGCCAGTTCTGCACCGATCCAGGACAGGGTTCTTTGGAAATCGAGGTTTGCATGGCACTGACGATAACGGCTGCTTGTGTCCTTGATGATGATAATGCCCGTACGATTAATCAGGAGGATGGCGATGAACAGCAATGATGCTGTTTTGGTCATGAAGCTGGTAATGAAGGAGGAAAGTGGTGTTGATGATGGAACGGATGACAGTGATGTGATAAGGATGAGAAGAAGGAGAAGAAGGTGAACAGCTCGACGACGATGATGATGAGTCTGATTGACGAGAGCATGATAGTGTTGCAGAGCACGTCGGCCACGTCGATGATGACCAACTGATTTTGTTCCGGTGCCGACAGACAGGACACCACTGTAAACCCCTCATGGCAAAAGAAGGTGCGACCAGCTAACATGAGAGAGAAAGTGAAAACGGAAGCAGGAACGCCTGTGGCAGCACTTGACTACTCATGTACTCAACTACGCCAGAAGACAACCAAGCTAGAATCCCACATCGATGACGGATTGCTGTCATGATGACGACCAACGTTTGGACTGGTGTAGCTTGGTTTTGGCCGTGCTTCTACTCATGGATTTTTGCTGCTGCTCCGGATTTGGTTGACAGCCGCGCGTTCTCGGAGTTCGGGTTGGTCGTGGTGCCGGTGTTCTTGCATGCAGAAATTAAGGCCACAGCTTGCAGACATCAGGTGCAACTAATTATCTAGATCCCAACGCGTGACAGAAACCTATCTATCTATCTATCTATCTGTCCATCTATCTATCTATCTATCTATCTATCTATATGTATATACATAAACCCTATAGGCCATAAACCCGAACCAACCAGCATCCACCGGAGGTTTTCCAGTTTTCCAAAGCTCAGCGTTAGCGCCTTTACCTCCAGGGTCGAGGGCTTTGGCTTAGTCCCGGTCGGGTGTTGCGCACTTGGCTCGACGTTCTTTTTGGTTACCTCACTATCTACAACTGCGCTGGGCCGTTTTTATGGCCGCAACCGAAAGGCCTGAAGCCATTTTGCAGGACGGAGCCTCACCCTGCACGGCTGTCCTCGAGCACCAATCGGGCAGGGATTGTCCATTCTTCCGGATGCTGGGGGAAATTTGCGTGCTCTTAGACTTGCGAGTGCATCGACGGATCGAAGGGTTCCTTACAAACTTACTAGGACCCTGGGAGTGCACGCTGTGTCGGTTTTGGTTAGTAACCTGCCTGACTGCGAACACTGGTAGACAACCTCTTGAAGCTCGCCCAGTCTCGAACTGGAATCAGCTTTGGTGAGTGCCCCTCGTGATACTGCAGTGTATTCTGTAATGTGTTTTCGAACAAATAGTTTCCCGTCGCGACATCGGCTTTGGACATCAGCCGGGAATAGAGTTTTGATGCTGCCTGCCGCGAGCAGCAAAGCATCGTAGCAGAATCGTGGACCCGAAACAAGTGCCATGTATGTGCACGCATGTATCGTGTGCATGTATGCATGTATAGATGCACGGATGTATGGATGATGCGTGCAAGCAAGGAAGCAAGCATGGCATGCTGGCTGTGCCCGGCTATTTACATTTACATGTACACGTTGACCTGCATTTACAAGTTTAGATTTGTTTATTTATATGGATGTAGTTTCGTTCATGCATAGACACAGACAGAAGAACGAACATACCTACACATGCACGGGCACATGCCGCAAGCATGCAGATGCGCACGGCCATGATTTAGCTGTGCCTGTGCGATTTGGCTGTGGTCTTGACAATGTTGTGAGAACCGCCGTCAACTCAACATCTTGAACCTGGAAATCTGCATGCTTTGTGCTTCCAAACGGCCAAACGTCAGGAACTCCGAGACCCCGACTGCGAATCTCGAAGACCGATGCATAAACATGCAGAAGCCCCTGAAGTCCAGGACCCGGGGAGCAACAAATCCCCTGAACCCTGGCATGGGAACCCTTTAGCCCAAATAGCCAATGAAAGAGCCCCTAAACCTAAAAACCCTAAACAACCCTAAAGGCCCTATAAACCGTAAAAACCCTAAATAAGTCCTATAAACCCTTTCTAAACCCTATAAAGCTTAAAGCCCCAAGCCCGATAGAGGCCGCCGTGGCCTCGGCTGCACTCCTGGCGGCCGGGCAACTGGGTCGAAGGCAGCGACGTGGAGGCGGCGAGAGGGGCTTTGGAGAAATACCCATATAAGAGGTTTTAAAAGATAAGGGGTACCTTATTTTGGGGTCCTTGTAATACGGATCCTACTATTTAGGGTCCCCTATTTTCGGAAACCCCCATATAGAACCCCTATAGTACCCTTTTAGAAGCTCTATGGAAACCCTTGTAGATCTCTTTAAGGAACCCCTAAAAGGGAGCCCAATTGTTGTAAAAGGTCGTTATCAGGGTACTATATAAGGATGCCAATAGGGGGCTAGAAGGGTTCAGGGGTTCGGGGGCTTAGGGGTTAAGGATTTATGGGTTTAAGGTTTAAGGATTTAAAGCTTTGCAAAGACAGGTCTGAGGTTCATGGGATTTTCGAGTCTTTGGTGCATCTGGGTTGGGGTTTCAGTGGGGTACTTTGGGGGGTTAGGGTTCCGTAGGGCTCAAAAGCCCAGAACTTAAGGGAAGTACCTCGAAGTGAGATCGCGTAGACGCTGATGTTGTAATGTCATGCACAGATTTGGCATTCAGCGTTTACGGCGTGTGCTAGTTCTGGTGTAATAGCTAATAGCTCGACATCTTCCCAGAAGGCCGTAATTACCTTGAACAACGAGGGCTGTGGTTTTGCCGTGGTTCGCTTGCTGGGAGTTTTCACTTGAGGACTGCGTTTCGGTCAAGTGCGTAACTTGTAGGGTTGTGGGCTGGGATCTAGTACCGAACGCAGTGTCATGGACACCAACAGTAGTGCCAGCGGCGCTTCGCCCGATTTGCCCGAAATCTTTCAGCCGCTATCCGGAAGCTTCGCCGGAAAGATTGAACCCCATTGAAAGCCTTTCCGTCGTTATAGACCGACAAACTGGCAGCTGAGCTCCAAAATGGCGACCTTGCACTCCAGATGCTCAAGGACAACCTTACCCGTAAGCCCCTAGACCCTAAACCCTCGAACCCTATACCCTATACCCTACACCCTAAACCCTATATATACCCTAAACCCTAAACCTGAGCCTCAGGCGTCAAAGCATCGAAGACACGCATCCAGCGGCTCGAAGGTGCTCAGGCTCGGAGTGCCTTTGGAGTTGTACACTGCTGGAGTCTCCTTTCAGAAAGTAGTATACCGCGGATTATATTAAATGTATATTATAGCACGTTTTGGTTAGTTCATTACAGTACATTATGGTATACAAGAGATTCGGCATGAGGTGATGGCGCTGGCTGTCGTGGCTTGGGGGCCTGTGCACACCTATTCATACTAGGCAGACCTAGGATCGAAATCATGGTGAGCCCACCTAGAGACGATAATGATACTGGGAGTTAGAAACTTCGTGCTTGTGACACTTCTTGATACAAACACACTAGATGCACCATGATGCTGGACGCGCTGTTGTTGTGCTCAGCTGCTTTAAAGGTTCATGGCACGGGCAGGTTTACATTAGAGTCATTAGAGGGCAAGATGCCTGCCGAAACTGCAGACTCCCCTAGTCCAGCAAACTCCTACACTTTGCACCACACCAGTGACTTAGAAACAGTAGGTCTCTGAAACCACTTCCGACGGATTGAGCGCGACCATCACAGCACTGCAACGTCTAAAGATGACAGACACGCAAGGTCGGTAGAAGCAGTTGCAGTTGAGGGTCTGCCGAGATGTCGAAGCGACAGCCTGCGAATCGGGCAAATGCGGCAGAGAAGCGTCGGCGAGAGGGTCCTACAAAGACCGAGGGAGATGTGTCCATGCCTGCAGTGGCAGAGGCCGAGCACACACAGACGATGCAGCTGACCACTGAGACCGTGCTCGAAACCTACGATGTACAAATGGAGGGAGCCAACTGTGTGCACGAATGCGTCAGACCGGCGGAGCTCGCCGGACAGGGCAAAGCGCAACCGCCGGTCACGCCGGCCAAGACATATCCGTTTCAGCTGGACGTCTTCCAACAGGAGGCAGTGAACTGTCTCGAGAATAAGGAATCTGTCATGGTCGCCGCGCACACGTCCGCTGGCAAGACAGTCGTTGCGGAATATGCCATCGCCATGGCGCTGCGAGACAAGCAGAGAATTATCTACACCTCACCCATCAAAGCTTTGAGCAATCAGAAGTACAGAGATCTGCAGGATGAGTTCAAGGATGTTGGGCTCATGACAGGAGATGTGACAATCAATCCCCATGCCTCCTGCATGATCATGACTACCGAGATCCTGAGGTCAATGCTGTATCGAGGCTCCGATGTCTCGCGCGAAATGGCTTGGGTTGTTTTCGACGAGGTGCATTACATGCGAGACCGAGATAGAGGAGTTGTGTGGGAAGAAGCTATGATCTTGCTTCCTGACTCTGTTCGCTTGGTCTTTCTCTCTGCAACCATCCCCAACGCCCGGGAGTTCGCAGAGTGGATCTGCCGAATCAAGCACCAGCCCTGCCACGTGATTTACACAGACAAGCGTCCGGTGCCTCTGCAGCACTACCTCTTCCCTTCCGGCGGAGACGGGGTCTACATGGTGGTGGATGAGAAGCTCGGGTCTTCGTTTCATAAGGCTAAGGAGCGATTAATTCTAACGTTTGAGAAACCCGAAACCCTAGGTCCACTGAGGGAGGAATCATCCAAATGGTTTTACAGTTCATGGAGGGTTTGGGAAGTAAGGCCGAAACTGCAAAACAGAGCTGAACCAAGCAGTTGTGTTGATCGACTTCGAGTTCAAGTGTTCTGCAGTTCTCTCGAGTCTGGCCAGGTTTGCCCATCTGAGTGTCTCAAATCGGCAACCCTGTGGAAAGCAAGAACACCTACCTAAACCCTAGACCCTAGACCATTAAACCCTAAAACCCGAAAACCCAAAACCCCAACAAAAAACCCCAAAACCCTAAACCTAAACCCTCCTAAATCCTGAAGACTAACGTCAGGAAAGGCCAGTTCCGGGAGGACAACTTTCACAAGGCGGTCGGGGCCCTCCAGCAAGCTGCGGATGCTCAAAATGTGGAGACCAAGAAGTCGCAAGGCTGCCCTGGGGTGACTTCGAGGTGTTGACGGGCGAGAGAGTCGAGGATGTAAGTTGAGGTGCTTCCCAGGAGTAGGGAAGCAGGAGTAGGATATTTGTTTGGAGGGAGAGAGAGAAAGCGATAGGGAGAGAGAGAGGGAGAGAGAGCGAGCGAGAGAGGTGAGAGAGAGAAAGAGTGAGAGAGAGAGAGAGAGAGAGAGAGAGTGAGAGTTTCTAGGTGGGTGGGGGTATTTTCCTTCTCTTGTGGGGAGTCACGCAGAATGTCTTCGCCCGCAGGATAATATGGTGTTCAAACGGTGCTAGCAGCACAAACCAGGGCGATTCGAACCGAGCAAGCACCCCCGACATTTTGATGCAGTCGGTTGCCTGTGACATCAAAACCTGGAAAGTCAAACACAGTCTCCGACAAGCAACTGCCACTACCGCTGCTGTTGCTGCTGCTCGTACTTGAGGAGGAACATCTAGCTTCTGTTGTTGTCACCAGAGCGGCTGCTGCCATTGCTGTTATTTTTTTCATTCGTCCTACTATACTGTCTCTTCTTCTTTATCCCTAAACCCTAAACCCCTAAACCCCTAAACCCTAAACCCAGTTATTCTTTCCATGACAACCTGGGCAACCCAAGGAAGTTGGCGAAGCGGGGGAAGTCGAACCTCGGAGACCTCGAGAAGCCGCTTGGGCTCAGAGAAACCCAAAGCCGGAAGGCCCAGGCGGTGCCTTCGAAACGCCTTGGGGAAAAGGCACCCCAATAGGGTGTCGAATTTTTCTTCAGGGTTTCTATTTTTAGGTGTTGAATTTGTGGTATTCATACTGGTACCCTTTTTCTAACCCCACTCCCAAGTGCGTGATGGATGCAATCTGCACCCGAACGCGGTCCTGCCGGACCCACCCTGGAGCCCCCTTGGAAGGAATCCTGTCTGTGGACCTCCTGTCCTGGACTCAAACTCGACATCTCTCTTCGCTTTAAGTTTCATGTAGGGGGCTCTAAATATTCAGTGATCGTATTCCCGTGTTATCCTCCCTGTGTTCTTTGTGTCATATGCCCCAAAACCCTATCTAGATACGAAGGCCCCCGCAGTATGGTCCTGGTCCAAACTCAGAGCTGACGAAATTCTGCAATGGCGATTTGCTGAGCATAAGTTTGTAGAGTTTGCAGGGTCGTTCGAAAAGAACCTGCAGGACCCAGAGCGTCGCTATACAGAACGAAGAAACGCGAGTTGTCAGAGCTCGTCGTCGTCGAAGTCGTGGCCCGTCGGAGTGGGGCAGCAGTGAGTGCTACAATAAGGACTGCGAGCAGGAGCGGCAGTAGCATCTGCCAAGCCTATCGAGCTCGGCGCTTCGAGCATCTAAGGATCGTGCGGATGTGCAGCGACCGGGGGTACCTACCCCTGATTGTGCCACTTGGCTTGAACCTCCCAAAACTCTATCAACAAAGATCGGGTTATACCTCGTGAGGCCGGAGTTGAATGCCGGGAGGTTAGAGTCCGGCTGTTAGGGACAACCTCCCTGTGGAGCAAAGCTCTCACACCGACGTAGCCGTGCTCGTGGGGAGTGTGAGGTGTGATTTGTGGAAGTCATTCTGGGCGTAGGCATAGACATGTGACATGGGCAGGCCAAACATGAAAAGGTGTCGTGGAGTTGTAGCCGCGGGACCGAGGTTCTCATTTCTAGTCTAAGCCTCCATGCAGACGGAGAGACAGCGT
The DNA here is from genome assembly GCA_905231915.1 of Symbiodinium necroappetens. Taxonomy (NCBI): domain Eukaryota; class Dinophyceae; order Suessiales; family Symbiodiniaceae; genus Symbiodinium; species Symbiodinium necroappetens. Next base: position 31,741 of record CAJNJA010059585.1, read on the forward strand.
AAGTATGCACGCAAGCCTCGAAGTAAAATTATTTCCCCAGAATCCCTGTATGTGACTTATAGAAGCGCCGAAACCCTGTTGGCTGCATCAGGAAAGGCTACCCAGAATTCCTGTCGGCCTTGACCCACCAGGCGAAAACACTAAGAGCAGTTCTCCAGGTTCTCTTTCAGCCGGAAGGAGTGTGAGGCCAACGCTGTAGCCTTGAAGCGGATGGATGTCACTGACGACGACGAGAAGAAGCTCATCGACGAGGCCCTGGCAGGGCACGGTTTCCAGTCAATGAGGGCTGGAACCAGAGCTCCCCTAAAACCTAAAGCCTAAACCTGCCCAGGCCGACCGATTAAGTGGATCTCCGAGTTCTCGTCTCTGTTAGGTTACCACAGAACAGATCCTCTTGACTGCAGAGTGCAGCTTGTTACTAGCCTTCTGGGGGTTAAGGGTCTTGGCGCCTGGTGTGATCTAACGACCCAGGGGCCCTCCTCCATCTTCAGGACGGTGATTAGGGCTCAAATTGTTCGGCTGAAACCTTTGTCATGCCTCGGTCTTAGCTGTATTCCAGGTGTGCGTAGCTGCCTTGTGCCACACCTTCGGCAAACCCGAGGCAAGAACCCACAAGGTGTCGGAATGCAAGCTACGAAGCCTGGCAGGTGTTCAACAATGCAATCATGACACTGGGTGACGAGGACAGGGAGCTCCCTCAGGCGCTTGGTTGAGATGTTGCACGAGGGCGCGAAAGATTGTGAATTTCCGTTGTACTGGAGAGTCTCAATGTTGATAAAGCCTTGGAGCTATGTCATGAGTCTCAGAGTCGTTTGGGACGCATCCCTCAAGGTGCAGAGTATGCTGCCCTTGCTGCGAAGGGGGTTGGGAATCCATCACGGCGGCCTGCTCCCAATGCTTCTCGGCTGACACCGCGAGGTAGCCAGAGGTCTCTTGGTACACGTGGTTGAGAAGATGAATTCACATGGCATCTTCCGAAATCCCTTGACTGAGAAGTGTGGTGCCTCAGGGCTCATGTGATCATCGAATTCTAGGAGTAACGTCGCAGTTTTGCTCGTTTCGTGCAGGGAGCCCATACAGACAAGCGCATAGCCAGTTTGCCGGCGCTGCAAGCTGTAAGAGAAAGAGAAGCACTTGTTCACTGCCGGAGGTTTGAGGTTGAACCAGTTCAGGCCGTCGGGATAGTTGGGAGCATGGCAGACTGCCACCTTCTGAAGATCAGGTTGAAAGAGGTGGTGGAGATTCTTTTCCAGGCACGGGCTGAGAAAAGCTCATGGACGTGGCACAACAACCCAATTCTTTCTTGATTTGGGCGTGGCGTGTCAACACCCCAGCACCCCCCTAGGCACCGGAAGTCCCTTATAGAAGCTCGAGACACAACTGACATCCAGTTCTGGCGGCAGCAATTGATAGATAAGCAATCCAGATTTTCAGGAGTCTCTCATCAAAGTCCTTTTCTCTACGGAGACCTTTGCCATGGGAATCAACATGCCTGCCAAGACAGTGGTCTTTACGAACACCCGTGCCTCGGATACATCCGGAAGCTTGCATTTCGGGGTGCACCCCAGGAGGTCGGTAGTCTTCGCATCTCCAAGGACTGCAATGGTAAAGCCCAGCTAGGCCTCTACTAGGCTTTGGTGTCTTCGTTTGTTGCGTGATTGCCCACGGTACGACAACTGGAAGCTTGCTGCGATGATCCTTTGTAGGCCCCTTTTGGACGCCAGGCTGCTTCAGCGGAGCCCTTGCCAGTTTAGGACCGTTCAGTTCCGTGCTAGCCCCTGTTCAGCGCTAGTGTTAGTGTTAGTCTTCCTGGTTACTACCAGGTAAGAGCTACCATGAAAACCATTTATCCCTGAACCTATCTTTAGAAGCTGGAGCCCTTGCCAAGCACCCCTGTTCCCATTCACTCGCCTCCACCGCTCTCTCGCTGCAAGTCTCTGTGCAAGTGGCTGTGACGTGCACTTGCCAAAGAGCTCGCAAAGCACGCGCAAGGTGATGAACATCAAACCAGCCGGGACCAGCGCATTGTTGGGCATCTCCGCAACTCGGGTTCGAGTCCTTCGTCGATTCCAGTTTAGATTTGTGCAAGTGTGACAAGCTACGAATCCGACAACATGGGCTTGCACCATCATGGTGAGACTGGAACCCTACATGTGTCTCTGACGGCGCTCAGCCACTCTGGCATCAGTCACCGTCCCACAGCGAAGAGCGCCAAGTGCCAACGTACAAGCCTGGTGAAGAGAACGGGATCCAGTCTTCGGGCCGAGACATGAGTTGGAGTAAGCTCATTGAGGAGGTGCACGCAAAGGAGTTCATCGACTTTTTGATCGAGGTGCGCCAGAAGAACCAGCCGTCTGAATCCTACCGCTTGGAATTCAAGCCGTTCTCCAGGAACCAGCTGGGGGACTCTGTACGATTTGCCGTCATTGATGCCAGCAGCAGCTTCGCAGGAAGGACGGCCAACCTACGGCAAGCTTGTTTGCGTTTTCGCCGGCCTTATTAGTTCGCGATTTGCTTGGTGAGTTCGCAGTTAAGATGGCGGCTTCATCCGATTTTGGGCGCAGTGGACAGCGTCGACTCCAAACGCAGGTTGCCCGTTCCATGATTGCTCAACAACTTAACGCATCACGAGAACACAAGGGTCTCTGGACAGACCGTCGAGCTGTGACGCACTCCCGCAGGACTGGCACTCTCTCAAGTACAGTACCGTTCAAGGCACACCCGCATGTACTTTGCGTAGCACAGCATCTGAAGGCATGTCCTGATCGAGACCAGAAGCACAGATGATGCTTGCGGTCGCATCTCACATGCCATATTTTGCATGTTGACACTGACGAGTTCTACATGCTAGTTTCCAGGCAAAGTCAGTATGGCATGGGCATTTCTTTGAAAGGCGTGCAGAGCAACCATGCACCGGCCATGATGCATGACAACGATTGACAACGATTCCCAGACACGCAGGGATACAAAAAAAAAATGGCGAAGTCGGAGTTCAGGGTTGAAGGGTTTGGAATCTTAGGGCTCAATGAGGCTTAATGCCCGGATTTAGCACATGGGCTGTCGCGCAGACTTGCTTCTTCTGGGGTGGTGGTAGCGGGGCCTAATGAGAGGGACTTGTGCTGGCAAGAGATCCTTGCTTTGCCAAGGCAAGTGGGACGGCATCGAGTATCGGATCCTGCATGCGGGTGAGTACATCCAGATGAGCTTTGATGCACTTGGCTTTAGGCTCCGCCTATCCCGCACTCCCACATCTTTTGATATTTTGAAGTGCAAAGAAGAAGGCCCTCTTTGGCAATGTCCCTACACTAGCCCTCCTAAACCCTAGACCCCTAAACCCCTCGACCTTCCACCACCAAAGCCGAAATCCTCAAAACCCTAAAACCAAAAACCCTAAACCCTAAACCCTAGACCTTTGCCTAAGGAGCGGTCGCGCAGGTCGGCGAGGGAAGGTCCGGCGTGGCTAACTAGGGGCCTTTAATGAATGGAGGGAATATACCTTCAGGATCCTACTACAATTCCGTTAGTGAGTGAATTCTTGAGGGATTTAGAGAATCTGGAGTTTAATTATAAGATTTTCGGACTGGGCTTTCGGGTCTTCGGCTTTATAGGAGTGAGCTAGCTCTGCTTCACAATCACTACGGCTTGAGGGATCGTCGCAAGTCATGTAGGGTGCTTGGGTTTAGGACTCACTTTCGTGTGCAACTGTGTCGTGAGCCGTCGTGAGAGAGTTGGAACTTGCTATTGTGCTGCCATGTGGGGCATCTCAACCTTAAACCCTAAACCCTAAATAGGGGGAGGGAAGGGGGCACCATGTTGATGTTGGCCGCCAGGATGATCGTGGCTTGACCATTATCATGTTTGACGAGAAAGTGGAACCTGAAGTGGCGAAGGAGTGGTTGATGGTTTGAGCTCGAAAGCCTCCCGACATCAGTGAAGACATGGTGATCCACAAGGCACTTCGACTCTGATTATCCCCATGAGTACGACTAGTACCATTGTTGTAACTCGTGTTTGCACACTCGTTACAACTCTGACGAGCGTCTTGCTGCAAATACAATGACTAATGATCTTACTATGTTGCTTGTACTAGTAGTTAGTAGTAGCATGGGTACTGTGAGTAACTATTACGATTACTACAATCACTCTTATTACTATTATTACTGCTGCTGCTGCTGCTGCTGCTGCTGCTAACATTACGAGTGTTACTAGTATTACAAGAATTCGTGTTATCTCGATTGTTGCTGCCATGATTGATGTTAACACAATTATTCTTCTTGTGTTTACAAACATGTTCATGTTACTAAAAATGGCAAGTACAAGTCTTACTGGTACTGTTGTTATGATGCTTATGAATTATCAATGCGTTGGATATGGCTGCTTTTTGTCATGTCCTTTGCAGGAGATGTTCTTGGGCCAGTCCTCGAAGATCTTCAGTGCCTTCCACCTAGGCTACAACATGTCACGAGGCTTGCTTTATTGGGGTTTGAGGTCTAACTTGATTTTAAACGCTTCGCGTCGTCCGTCTCGGCCTGGCTGTACTTGAAGCAGGTGCATTGTTTCGGAAAGCAAGAGGTAGGTCACACAGGCGAGGTCGTGAGTGAATGACTGCGTTTGCCAGAGTATTTTTTTAACGCAAACATTTGTGTTAACGCTGGGGCTCTGAGGAGTGATCCCACGCGAAAGGTGGCACATTGACTGCATGCAATCGCGCATAGACGTCAGGACCGGATTTCAAAGTGTTGCGAAATGTACGGGGGAATCAAGCTTGGCAACAAAGTGCAAGACACAACCTTTGAGTTGCCGTGCTTTGTCATCGAATTCGCGAATGATGTAAGCTAGCCCGTCTTGGCCGGGCCGTAAGCAAAAGACAGGGAAAGGGATGGGGAAGAAACCTGACAGACCGGGGCTCGCCGAGGTGGGTGTATGGGAAAAAACGCTGGGGGACCCACTCTGCACCAGCAAAATCTCTGTGGACGTAGGATCCAATTTTGGGGGTGGGCCTCGGTAAGGAGGGGGGTGAACCTCTGACCGCTTCGGCCATCGCCATCGCGAATAACTTAGTATAGTAGCCTTCAATTTAATTTAGCTCTGATAGTATGGCAGCCCTTGTCTTAAGCCTTCCTGTAGCTGGGTATAATTTATAATAGCATAGCAGCCAGTAAAGGTGACATTGAGATATAGTTGCCCTGTTGCTGGTTGCAGGCCTTGTCAGCAGCAGGTAGCTCTTGCAAGAGGGTTGCCTGGAGACGTTTTGATTTGCAGCATCTCAGGTTTCATTATGCCCCAGGAGGCCGATGAGCCAAATAGAATTACGGACCCTAAGCCCGCACAAACCCAGACTACGTCGTAGCAAGGACACTCCCGGACCTCTCCCCTCCTGAGGCTCATCAACCTTCTCCGCCTCGAGGGTGCAGACCCAGCATCCCGGCAGCAGAAAACAACAATAATTGCAGCAATATGAATCATACTGATGGTAATCATGGCACTAACCGTAAGTGTAAAGTAATAATAATATGAACACCGCCAGTAATGACCGAACAGTAATCAAAGCACTAATTATGGTCAGAGCCTGTGCTGAATTCGCCTTCTTTGAACACTGGCCACGGACCACGACAACGAGTCCTGGTCACAGAATGACGGTGTTTCTTGTGGCGTTCTCGATTTCATTCCTGCTTGTTCGTTTTGGTATGCATCTTGAAATCGATGGTGATGACTATGATGACCATCATTGTGCTGACTGTCATGTGATGACTTCCATCACGGTGAAGATGATGGCGAGCATGCTGCTGCTGATGATGATGATGACGATGACGATGATGATGATGATGGTGATGATAATGATGATGATGATGATGATGATGATGATGATGAGTGCGGCAGTATTCCAGCTCAACAACTTGGCCATGCTGTTTTCGTGGTGGCCAAGACACTTGATGACGACGATGACGACGGCAAAGGAGGAATCATGTGCTTCGTCTGATGCTGCAGGTGATGAACATGATAGCAAGATGAAATCGATGACGATGGTGATGCCGAGAAGGAGCACCGCTTAGCACCCAGTCAGGTGCGGGGATTTTCCCTTGCAGAGGATACGTGATCCGGGGGAGTGAAAACGGTTGCGTTTATCGGACTTGGCTGAGCTTGCTATGACAAGCGAGACCATGGTTAGGCTGCGAGACTCATTCCCATTCGGACTCATTTGGGACTTGGTTTCGTTGATTCACTTCGTGAGTTGACTTGGCACGGTTCCTGACTCGCCTCTGTGCTGCTCTGCTGAGGACTACATGATCCAGCGGAGCTTCCACCAGTTTCAGAAGGACAAAGGCAACTCGACTTTCAAAAGTAGTTTATTAGCAGCCAAGTAATTTCCTGAAGGCTTCCGGCGAAGCAGTTCCCTTTTCTGGCCTGCCCCGCCTGCGTCAGCGCGCCTTCCGTAGATCTTTCAAGGCGCCTTGGAGCTCCAGAGCAAGAAGCAAGACTTGGAAACTGAGCACCTTGGCCTTCGAAGTCTTGGCCCACTTGCGAGGGCGAGACTTTTCGAGAGCTTTTGCGGATATTGACTTCATGAATGAATCTGTGTGTGGGTATGAGGATTGCATTCAGGGTTCCCGGAGTGCCCGTGCCTATGGATGATGCTGTGACTCAGCCGAGGCTGAACAACCTCGAGGATATCCGCGCAGCTGTCAGTGACGATGCTGTGTACTCTTTCAACGTGGACGAGGTGAGGGCTCGGGTGTTGGAGGAGACGATACGTTGTCGCGGAGGGGGATATTGAAATGTTGGCTCGGGTACGGCAGCTGATTTGGCGGACGGGAATCTTTAGCGCGAGATAGGCAGGGCTTGTGATACCCGAGACGTTTTGCTTGGTGCCCGCTGTAGACATGCAGGCCATTGCAGACTACTACTACATTGACAAGCAGCTCAAGAAGAAGCAGGATGAATTGCCCATTGTACCGCTTCGGGGTTGGGCATGGAATTGAATTACGATCAACAGAAAAATGGATGACCATGTGTGGTTTTGACGTCATCCTTTGCATCACTGGCATCAACAAGAATGCGGGTTCGATGGTGGCCAGTAGACTCACTAAAGGCGCTGTGCAGTCGACGCATATAGGCCGCATTTCAGGAATTCGGGTTCCAGCTGAATCAAGCACAGGAGGAAAAGCGAGAGATCGTTGTCCGCCCCGAGAACATCGCGCCCTTCCTCAATCCAGGGCGCCTGGCATCTTCTGCCGCACTTTGGAGAACGAGAGGGGCTTGAGGCGTGCACAGGGCGACGATCACGACAATGGGGCCAGAGTGCAGGAAGCAGGGAGAGCCCGATCAAGAAGAGCAGGCGTCACGAAGTGTCAGAGAGAAGACTCGGAAAGCACCAGATTCCAGAAAGAGTGGGCGAGAGCGAGAGAGAGACAGAGAGTGAATGGAGCTTGTTCTCATTCACCTCAGGTCTACATGCGCGATGGGGACACTGACTGGGGCTGGGGCATCCTCGTCAGTGCTTCCAGAAAGAAGCTCACAGGCCGCGCGTTCCTTTGAACTGCATCTTGCAGTCGCTGCAAGATGTTGTGGATTAGGAGGCTTTGTGCAAAAAATGAGCAGCTGCAGACTTCTGAAACACAGCCGGCATGATCGATCATGCAGGAGATAGCACGCAGTTACACGCAGGGTCGCTAGGTGCAAAGGAAGTAGCTGCAACCCAGAACCCTTAAAAAGGGGGCCTGAACAACTACGAATACTACTCCCCAAAAGTCTCTTCATTTTTGCGCAAAATAATTACTTTATACTTAAAAACCCCTGGTTCTAATCATTATGGCCCCGAAAGCTCGAGCTTCAAGAGGCGACAACGGCAACTCCGTCCTGGAGGCGGAGGAGTCTGAGCCGCAGTATCCTGGAAAGAGTTATTGGAGGTTGTATGGGATTTTGGGGTTTAGTTTAGGGTTTATAGGGATTAGGTTTAAGCAAGGAGCCTTTGATCTGAAGGGAGATTGCATAACTTAGTGAGCCTATCCGAGATCAAAAGCTCCCACGACATCTTCTGCAGCCCGTGCCTTGAACGAACGCAAACAAAGCCTAAGCCCCTGCTGTCTCGTCGCCCCTAAACCCTAAAACCTTGGTACTCTAGAACCGAAAACGCCGAAAACCCTAAACCCCTAAGCCCCAAAATCCTAAANNATATGTGTGTGTGTGTGTGTGTAAACGTTACACCCTCAGAGCCTAAAAGCCCTTAGGTGGGTGCTCGACACCTTCATGCCTTGCGAGCCTGGAGCGGAGAAGCCGCAGCCAGCGAATGGAGGGAAGCCCGAGGGCGCCCCGGAAAGAGTAGTTTTTTTTTTTT
>CAJNJA010059585.1:40112-53508 GCA_905231915.1 Symbiodinium necroappetens
GTTAGGGGTTAGGGTATAGGGTTTAGAGTTTAGGGTTCAAGATATAGGGGTTTAGGTTGAGGGTATAGTCGTTTTAATTTGCTGAAACAAAGGTTTTCGAACTATAAGAGAGGGTCAAGGTGTTGTCTAATAAGGCTTCTATATGGGTTGCAGTGTCTCAGGGAGGTTACGCCACTGCTGCTACTACTACTACTACTACTACTACGACTACGACTACGACTACTACTACTACTACTACTACTACTACTACGATGGTTGTTGCCACCGCTGCTGATGCTGTAACTTGTGCTACAGCTACTACTGCTGCGACTCTTCCGAGTTGAGGCAAGATTTTGCCGATGGCCCTCACGCTGGTCAGCAAAATCAGCAAGATCCGCTCCAACATGCCGACCGGGGAGCCTTGCCTGGCAACTGCAGGCTTTCTATCTGTTTTAGTGTTCCAAAACTTTCAATGAGAGGGGTTGCAGAGGCCAAAGCTTGGACACCCCACAACCCCATTCTTTGTGTAAAGGCCCTGAGATTACGGGCCCAACAATCCTGCTGTCTGAAACTGAAGAACCCTCGGCTCGTCTGCTCAACTGGGTTTTTACAAGTGCTCTACAGATTCGTTTTGATATGGGTTTCGGTTTGGTGAATAAACCCCTAAACCCTAAAGTCTAAACCGTCCCTAAACCCTAAACCCTAAGCTTAGGCTTCGGGGCTCTTCCACTGGACATCCCGAGCTGCTCGGGTTGTCGCCAGCCCATTTAGGCCCTTGGAAGCCCTATAAAGTTTTAAAGCGGCCCATACACCCTGGAGCCTAGAGCCCTTCACTCCAGATTCTAAACCCTGAGGGCTCATATGCCCTAACTCCCTGAATCCCAAACCCTAAACCCTTATAAATCCCCAAATCCCTGACTCCGAAAGTTTAAAACCCTAAACCCTATTCGAAACCCCCGCGGTTCTGAGGATCCCGAGTCGGAAGACTCACGGAGGGCCTTGTTGAAGACCCTGCAGCAAATCAAGACGCTCCGGCTTTTAGGGTTTAGGGGTTTAGGGTTTAGGGGTCTAGGGTTGAGGGGTTTAGGGGTTTAGGGGTTTAGGGGTTTAGGGTTTAGTGTTTAGGGGTTAGGGCTTTAGGGGTGTTGGGTTTAGGGTTTAGGGGCTTCGATCTCTTGAGGGTGTTTGGGGCTTCGGACACTCAGGACTAGGGAGTGAGATTAAGGGTTACTGTAGGGTTAGTATTTAGATTTAGGGTATAGACAAAGTTTAGGATTCAGGGTTTACCGTGTTTCGAACTTGGGGAGTTGGACTTCAATGCGTACAGAATCCTTAGAGAAGCTCTACCGAAACCTGAAGACCCCATTGTTGGCTCGGAACTGTTGACGGTTGCTGGAAGTTTTTGGAGGTTGGGCACAGCGTATGAATGCATGCAGGGATGAGCATGCCGGGAGTTTGGATCTCTGAAAGCACTGAACATCTAAATACGCACTCCCTGTTTCTATGATCACTCCTTTGCATGCCTGCTTTCCTTTCAAGTGCGTCGATGACAGTAGGAATCAGCCGGGGGCCCCATAACGGCCATAACGGCCCGGAACTCGTGTAAGCCAGGGCTTGAGGCAGTGAGCCTTTCAGGAACCACAAGACCTTCAAGCTTGGCATCCCGGAACTCGACCCGGTTGTTGAGATGAACATCCAGTCCGAGGAGAGACAACGGGCTTTTCGGGCTTTTAGGGTTTTAGGGATTAGGGCCTTTAGGGTTTCGGGAGGAGAGACAGCAGGGTTCGGGATCTGGGAGGAGAGCCCACGAGAGAACAACTGCTTAGCAAATCTTTGCTCTGCTTCGGAGTTGCCTCACTGGCCGCTGCCTCCGCAGCATCTTTATACACCTGACTCACTCACTCGTTTTAGGACGAGAGAGAGATGGGTTTCGTTGCAGTCGTGACAGTGACGCGATGCCGCGGCTTCCCAAAAGCCTCCTATAGAGCTCTCCGAGCTTCCCTCTAAAGCTCTAAAGCCCAAAACCCTAAAGCCCTAATTAAAGCCCTAAGGCCCCAAAACCCCTAAAGCCCTAACGCCATCAAGACCTAAAGCCCCAAAGCCCAAAACCCTTAAACCCCTAAACCCCTGAACCCTAAACCCTAGAGCTCTCCGAGCCTCCTCCCCTGTCAGGAGATGAACAGCGTGTTGTCCAGCCTCAAGGACCTGGAGTCGAAGCTCACAGCGAGCCTCCGCCATGTAGGGATGTTTAGGGTTTAGGGCTTTAGGGGTTTAAGGGGGTTCAGGGCTTTAGGGGTTTAAGGGGGCACTCTGGAGCCTGCATGCCCAACCCTAATAACCTGCGTCTCTAACTCTAAACCGGATCCGGAGTCGGTTGAGTTCGTGGATACGAGCCACCTGGCTGAAGGGGAATCGCTCCGAAAGTGCTGATTGATAGATCTTCCTTTAAATCTGGAGTCCACTTACCCCAACGCTTTAAAAAATGATCACTGGGAGAGGGAGTTTGGGACGCAGGGAGGGAGGAAGAGAGACAGAGCGAGAGACAGAGAGAGAGCGAGTGAGCTACCGAAAGAGACAGAGAGGGCGAGTGAGGAGCACTCCTTGTGGTTGCCGGGTGCTGTGGTATCGAAGTCTTCGAGTGACTCCAACTCCGAGCTCAAAAACGCCCCGCCAAGGAACAACTTCCATAAGCACGAGAAGCTGAAGCAGTACTACGACTGCTTCTCATCGAAGGTTTCGGGGCTCAGCCCCGACAAGCCTTCAGTTCCTAAGCCCGAAGCCTAAGCCCCGTAACCTACAGCCCTTAACACCCAAAACATACAGCGAAGTTGGCAGGTCAGACTTCACAGCCAGGTGCAAGAGTTGGACAAGCAACTCGGTTTGTTGGAGATGTCTTCCCTCCCCCCAGTTTCGCCATGTTCGCACAGCCTTGCGAGCGTGCTGACGCCGAGGCAGATCAACCAGAGCCGCTTCATGGCACCCCGACGTGGAACAGCACAGTTGTTGAGGAGAGTCGGTCGTGACCTTCATAGGAGTTTACAGGAGAAGCCCCATGAAGACTAGGAGTCAAGTGCACTGCAGGTCATGAACGACGACCTTCGTGCCATGAGGAGAGTTCTTCGGAGGCCACTTCGATACAGCGTTCGCAGGGCACAGTTTGGTTCCACAAGTCCTCATGAAAACCAAATTTCAAAACCAAGCCTGTTTTGTCGCACAGCTTTGGCCCACATGGTTCTTGGTAGTGTGATCACGACAGGCTGGAGTTCATCGACAAGGATGGCGTTGTACAACTGAAGGGCCGGATGGCCTGTGAAATCACGAGCTGCGACGAAGTCTTGATGACAGAGAGACTTGGAGGCCTTGAACCAGTACATCCTTCAGGTCCCAACCCCCCCTCCATGAGACCTGAAATGCTTGAAAGCAAATCAGATCCTAGAGTGAGTGATTTCCCAACGTGCGCATTTAAAGCCATTGATACACACTCAATGGACACGCTTAGATTCGGTTGTCAGCTGAATGTTTCATTGCATGCCAGGATATCCCAAGTCTGCGCAATTCTGCTCTTTCCACATCCCTAAACCACCAAAAGCCGTGGCTCCAGCTCATCTCAGGATTGTCTTCCAGAATGTCTTCGCAGACATCGATGCCAACAACATCATCGCTTTGTGCTCCTGCTTGGTTTTCGAGCCCCGGGCTGGTCTTTACCACTATTTTCACTGTATCAGAAGAGGAAGAAAGAGGAAGGTTTGGGGATCTATACTACACCACACGTTTACAAATACCAGAACACACTATAACCCACCATGCAAGACTATACTATACTATACTATACCATACTATACTATACTAGACTAGACTATACTATACTATACTATACTATATTCTTATATATATGTATATAGACCATATAAACCCCTAGACCCTAGGAAGATACCGTGGTAGCGGCAAGAGACCTCAGAGGCTTCGGAAGCTTCAGGCTCCGAGTTGCGAGGTGGCGTCTGAGCCGATCCGGCTGCTCATTTAGGGTTTAGGGTTTAAGGGTTTAAGGGTTTAAGGGCCTTTAGGGTTTAAGGGTTTCAGGGTTTAGGGTTTAGGTGTTGCTGCTCTCTGGGCCCGCATTGTCCGAAGTGCCTGAGGACGAGAAGTCGGAAGATCCGATCACGAACAACCTCGACCTCATGAAGGCAGTGGGATGTTCTTCAAATGCACAGAATCTCAAACTCGGCATTCTCCCGCGACGACTGCAGGCCTTCGAAACCTGCAAGGGCATCGCGCGGAATGTCGCCGAGGTGATGGTGGCTCCGATGCAACCAACTTGGAGAAGCAAAGCTGGTGCCGTTGTTGGGGTCCTGCATTTCGACATCCTGACGTCCATTGTTGTTCGTATTAGGTCCTCAGCGCTCGGACAGAGCCCGGCTCTTGACTGATCCAGTATCCCCCTCTGCTGGTAGTCTGTTGTCTCTGTCTTGGAGTCGACCACGAGGGTGCTCGAGGAAATGCAAAATGTGACCTGAGGGTGTTCATTGAGCTTCACAGGGCATCGCACATGATGTCAGGTGTGCTGCAGGGGCATCGGGATGTGTCAGGGCATTGTTGTTTCTTGACATTCGCTCACCACTGGAACGAACCAGGTCGAGAACAAGATTCCTTTGGACGTGGAGGAGTCCGGACAACAACTCTACGAGCATGTACAGCGCGGTTGCCCTGCAGCTTCCGTTGAAGAAGTTGCCACGAACATAGTGAGACAGACATAGTGGTCTTCATGATAGTGACTATGCTATAGCAGCTATTATTGTAGTGGTAGTGGTAGTAGTAGTAGTAGTAGTAGTAGTAGTGGTGGTAGTAGTAGTAGTAGTAGTAGTAGCAGTAGCTGCTGTCGCTGTAGCTGTAGCCGTCTCGAGCACAGTTCCGAGCCGGGCGACCCAAACATGAACATGCAGGAGTACGTGCAGAAGCTAAAGCCGCAGCTCATGGAGGCTGGAGTGGGTGACTGAAAGGAGGGGCATCATGTTGGGGTCACCCCCCGAGAATGTTAGTTCAGGAGTCGGTAGATGTACCTGATATGTCTGTCTCTGTGTGTGTCCTGCGGTTGAGAGAGGTTTGCGAGTCATGCGGTTGTTTGTCAGGGAATAACAGATGAGAGCGCAAAACTAACGAAAGATATTCAGGGGTGGTGATTCAGTGGAGCCAGGTAATCAGTGGTTGAGCTGCGCAAGGTGTTCTGCAGATAAGATAGGCAGAGTGACTGTCGGGTTGTGGTTCGGCGAGTGCAAGATGCGCAGTCCTCGGGACGGATCCCTATAGTCGAAGCTCTACATGCTGAATTTCTATTCGCAGTGATCCCGTCTGTGGAGGTGGTCTTGGGCTGGCTGGAGGGCAAGAGATTTCACGAGATCATGCGACTTGGCCGAAAGCAGACTTGACTTGGCGAGCTGTGTCGGAGCCTGGCAACATTGGCGATAGGTCGACGACCTTACCCATCTATACCCGCACTGTTTATAGTTTTTAAGATTGTACGACGCCAAGCTCATGCAGGAACCAGTGCAACCTCTACGAAGGACGGGCTACCACTGACTTTGTCACGAGGCCGGAACGCAAAGACAGAAATCCCGGCAGGAAGTGTGGTCCGCGTCATCCGGCGGCTGGAGGCACTTCGGAAGGGAGTTCGATGCTTTGTCCACTACGGCTAGCGGTACGGACGTCTGGTGGTGGTAGTCGTCGTCCCTTTTGTTGTTGTCTCCGCAGTAGCAGTGGTGGTGGCAGTAGTACAGTAGTGGTGGTGGTAGTCATCGTCGACATGGTAACACGAGAAGGAGGACCAGTCGTGGTCGTGTGGCGTGGCGTGCTCAAATGTATGGAACATCAAAAACGTTCCAGCCTGCTCTTCCTGAGCCCAACAACACATGATAGGTACTTTCCATACCACTTCCAACTAACAGATGCTGGAATGTACCCTTACTGGCCTACTTTGCTCGTATTGTTGCACTGTGTTGAATTATTAAATTAGGTTGCTCCCTTTTTCCGGTGCTTCTTCACGGTTAGGTTTTTGTCGGCAGTCTTGTATAGAGGACCCTTATCGCCAGGTGTTGTTTTTTACATGTTCCTGTCTGCTAATGGCCAATCTTAACTGCCTAACTACAGGATGACACGAGGCCGAACAAAAAGTTTCCGCAGGCTCAGGCTTGGTCGATTGTGGGGAGTGCATATGGTGGAAGCCAGAAAGTTGGAAAGTGCGTTGCGGCGCGCTTGGACCTGAAACCCAATCTTCCAACTTTCCGTTTTGGACAGTCCGGCACCCCGCATGCTCTCCAAAAGGAGGAAGGCTCTTAGTGCGATCTTCCAACTTTATTCTGCTTGGCAGGCACTGCACTTCTAGCCCGGCAGCACCCCGCAACCCCGCATCCCGGGAAGGGCAACCCCGCACCCCCGCATCGCCGGATCCGCGGTTCGGCTGGGTCGGTCGTATTTCTGCCAGTTCTTAGGGGAAAGTACTTTCACGGTGCGTCCTGGAGAAGCCAGTACTTGGGGGAAAAGAATTTAATTATGCCCTCGATTGTTTCCGAATCCCGGCTTTGCTTGGGGCAAAGCTTTCCGCCGCTGGACCATTTTTTGCTTTTACTCGGTGGAAATAAGTTTGATGGTGCGACCCGGAGACGCCAGTACGTGGGGGAAAGCGATTATTACAGCCAGTGCAGGTTGCTGTAATTTTGTTTTTTCCATTTTGACCACTGCTTGAAACGTCTCTTTTTCGTGTTTTTTTGTGATTGGGCAAAATTTTGAAGGACTTTCAGTTTTTTTTGGGAAGTTCAGTCTTTCATTCATGATCATTTGGTTTGCTTTTTCCAGTTGGACCACTGCTTGAAACGTCTCTTTTTCGTTTTTTTTTTCAGTGATTGGGCAAAAAATTCCATTTCACAAAGAGCTCACAAAATTTGTTTTGTTTGAAGTTTCGTCCTTTGACAGTTCCCTCATTCCAAAATGTTTGGTGTCCCTTGTGTCTTCATTTTTGTTCGTGCCAAACAAGTTTTTTGTTCTCTCATTATTGAAAAAAGTTGGAAAACATGAAATTTGGAAGAAATGAAACATGGACAGCCAAATCAAAGTTGGAAGTTGGCTTGCACCATGCGCCAATCTCGGTAGACTGTCTTCCAACTTTCCCGCTCTCACTGTAGTCTTCTGCTGCTACTGTACTACTGCTGTTCTACTGTGAAACCACTGTACTACTACTGTACTAGTGCTGTATTGCTGCGATACTAATGTATGCTTTATGTACACCCGTCTGAAAAGCCCATCTCCGTCTACAGGGCCAGGACGCACCAGAGCATATCTCCCTTTACAGCCCCGCCCCCGCTCTACAGAGCTTATCTCCCTCTACAGCACCCACCAGATGCCGGGGTCCGCGGGATCACGCTATTCAGGCCGTTGAGAAATGGTTCGGTGGCAGGGGGGGTGGGGGTGGGTCGGCCACCAGTACAAGCGGTGCAACAATTTATGATGGTATTCACCATGGGGATGCTCGTGGCAATTGTAATGTTCGTATCGTTTGCATTGCTGGTTTGCGTTTCTGTGGTCACGGACAGTTGCGCTGCAAGCTCCGTAAATTTTTCGGAGGAGCTGGTCCGCGAGCTGGCCACTGCGGCCAAAACCATCGGCAACGACGAGCTGGCTCAGCAACTTTGGTTGCATGGTGCTGCCTGCTTGGGCTATAGAGCTACAAGGGTTTGAGACGCGTCAGTCCTGGGGATTTCAAGAACAAATCCCAGGATTCAGTGCTCCTTCAACGGGCCATGCAAGGCTTAAAAGCAACATCAAGTCACACAAAATGTCGCAGCCCGTGCCTTCGGAACGCATAGACATCGCTTGAGATGGTTTTTTCCTCGTCTACAACGCATCATGAAGCCTGAGCTTCGGACTGCAGTGCAGCCTTCCGCAAAGCTTGCAGAAGGTGCACAGGGCCTAGACTTAGGTGTCTATTCCTGAAGATCATGAAGTTTATGACTTCGGGGTACTCTACAAGCACCTTAAACCCCACACTACTAATCCCTACCCTGAACCACGAAACCCTCAACCGAAATCCCAGGAAGCTCAACGAGGGCCGGAACCGGCTGAAACGCGGCATCATTTTTGCCGCGTCGCTGTACCTCTAAGCCGCTTTTTGGAGGAAGCCTCCAAACAGTGCATCGAGCAAAAAGAGCGCTGAGGAGCCCGGAACCCGGATTCTGAGCGAGGAAACCCCAAGCCCTCGAAGCCACGTGAGCCAAGGGATCCGTTCAAGAGATCTGTCTAACCGCTGGTTCATTGGGTCCCTTCGCACCCGAAAGGTAGACGTTAGCTTGATGTGTTTCTACTGCGCCTGTACTTGCAAGGCTTACGTCGGAAAGGATGATGCCTTCAGTTTCGGGAACATGTTTATACAGAGGTTACTGCATCTTCAGCTATCCAAGATTGTATTTTCCCATGTGTTTCTCTTCCACGCAGCCACTGGCGCGACATGAGAACTTCATAGACAACCGTCGGAGAATGGTGACCCACTGCCTAGCGAAACCTTGAAACATTCCCTTCCCGTCAAGCCCAAACCCCAAAGCCCCTTAAAACCCTGACGCCCTGAACCCTGTACACTCTGGACACTGACACCCTCAACCCCCAAACCCTATAATGCCCTATAAATCCTGTGAACCCCGTAAGTCTTAAACCCTCAACCCTACAGACCCTATAGACCCTAAACATTCGAGATTCTTTTTTAAGGGCCTCGCCAGGCCGCCGCGCCTTCTGCCTCGTGCCCCACATCTGTGGTGAATGGGCTTCGACCCCGGCAAATCTTGGCTTTTCAGGATTTCAGGGATTCGGGGGTGTGAAGAGCTGGCAGGGCCTTGAAGTTTAAAGTTTAGGAGGTTGTGGTGAAGGGTGGTAGCAGTGTGGATGTGAACTGTGGACGCCGCATGCCTTTCAACGCAGATTTACATCACGAGCCTCGCACAACGAGTCCCGTTTACATTTGGGACAGTGAAGGGGGTTCCGTGCGTTTGTTTGTCTCTGGCGCTGTTCTGAGCCAGCAGCTCATTGAAAGAGACGCGCCAGAGCCAATGAGCAAAACCTCGGGTTTTGGGGAGCTGCAGGCCGCAGGACTGTACACATTGAGAATAAGTCTGGTAGCGGTGGCATTGGATATGCTCTTTGTGCAGCATGATTACGGCGGCCCTGAATCCGACTCCGCTTTCGCATCTCGACCTTTCAGAGCCAAGTTGCAGGTCTATGCCTGGCAGATACGAGTACTCTGCTGTGGAGGAGGACCTTTACCGTCCGGGCCCGAGAAGCCGGATGTACTAGCATCCCGGCATGGTAGGGTTTCGTTTCTTGCCACGGGACACTATGCCAGAATGCGGCATTGAACAGTAGTTTACGAAATTCCGGGTTGCTGGACTTATCTAGAAAGGTGGTGTAGATTCTACCTAAGCCACAGCAAATGGGGTTGTTGCGACACGACCCCTTTGAAACCTTGACCATGCAGCGAAACCGAGAGGAAAGCCCCTTACTTTAAGATCTCAGAAACCCAAAAAGGTACCCCACCAGAAACCCTGAAGGCAACAAGGGATCGCAAGACAGGTTGGTGGGAGGCTGCAGGCTTCTTTCGCCCGGAGGTTGCCGAGGAGGCAAGGCTCTTGCGAGTCCTTCGCATGTTATGTGGGTTTAGGGGTTTAGGGCTTAGGGTTTAGGGTATAGAGGGTTTAGGGTTTAGGGCTTAGGGTTTAGGATTTGGGTGCTTTGTGGTATTGTATGATATGATATGAAACTTCAGATTGTTTCCTATACGGGTTCTGTAAAGTATAAAGTCTCCCCTAGGAGATTTTTTCGTCTTCCATGTAGAAGGGCTTTATGGGCATGTCATGGAGTCGAGATTTAGATTAGTTTGGAAAACAGAGTAGAGTTCGAGCCAATATAGTATGCTCTAGTAGCGCCGGCTGGGGATTCAGACAGCTTCTAGATAACCGTCTCGAGCAAGTCGGAGCACGACCGGGCTTTGATGCAATGCAAAACGGAATTGGAAGGCCTGAGAGGTAAAGTTGGCTTGGGGTATGTATCTGTAGGATAGTATCTCATAGTGCAGTCAAGTAAAGGTGCCTTGCGCAGCGGGCCCAACGGACAAGAATCATCACGAATCCACACTCCCCGAAGCTCTCTCCCACGGTGGCACTGTCGCCTTGGCCCACGCCGTGGTTGAGGTCGATAGTGGTTGCGGGAGAGCTACAGTAGCAGGCAGCACAGATCAACACCGAAAAGCAGAAAGCATGAAAATATTCCTGAAGAGCACAAATCCACGAGTCGAAAACGGTCCGTCTCAAGGGTCCAGTGATGCATACTTCGCATGTATCCGGGAGGTAATACCGGGTACAAAGAAATCCGGTAGATTTCCCGCTCGCAAGTCTACTTGCAGGTGCCGCAGGCGTCCGAGGGCGACCGCGAGTCCTATGTGGTGCCGATGCCGCCGCCAAACGTCACCGGCAGGTCGGGATGGCCTCTGTGGTACTATTGTTATTAATAATATTCTTACTACTATTATTATAGTATAGTCATTATTAGTATTAATACAATTATGGTACATGTAGCAACGGTGAGCAGAAGCCCAAAAACCACAACTCCGACCTGTTACCTAGCTTGGAAGCTAGAAGGATGTCCTGCTCAACGTTTATGCAAGCGGTTGATTGCTCTGGAGAAATGCTCCCGCAACCAGGCTTCACATGGGTCGGCCGCTCAGTTCCTTGCGACAGGGTGCAAAGACACGCCTACTTGTTGAGCGAGCTGTCTTCGGGCTTCACTTCCCTCGAGGTCACGCGATGTTCGTTAGCTTAGAGGATGTTGCAGCCTCAGGTGAACTGCCGCCTCAGCTCTCAGACCTCATAGCCTCTTTGGTCCTAAAAAGCCCGTCTTTGCCAGAGAACTCGCGCCGCTGATCACTTCGGAGCTTCCCAGATCAACGGTCGGGCAGGATTGCTGTCCTTCTTCACATTCTTCAATATCGGACGACTTCAATCCCTCTTGTTCCTTCATCATGATGAGTACGACCGTGAGCAATATGTCGATGTGATCCTAAACTCTAAGCCCTATAACCCCCTAAACCCTAAACCCTCTAAACCCTCTAAACCCTCTAAGCCCTAAACCCCTAAACCCTCTAAGCCCTAAAACCCAGTTGAGGTCCTCACTCGATTTCACCGCATGCGCGGAGATCGCACCCTCTGGCTGCCAGGCCGGTCCCGGCGTTGTGGGTAGTTCTCTAAATCCTACGGGCACCATAAAGGTTACTATATCATAAGGTTACTCTACCATAAGGTTACTCTACCATAAGGTTACTATACCATACGGTTACTATACCATAAGGTTACGGGTACCATAAGGTTTCTATACCATAAGGTTGCGGGTACCATAAGGTTACTATAGGTGTATACTATGGGGTAGTATAAGGGACGATGAGCCTGAACGGTTTAGGCCATTTAAGGGCCTATTTATAGGCTACTATTCTGGGAACCTAAAGCGGGACCCTATTTTAGAGAACTACCCATAGGAAAGCACTTGTGGGGTTTGGGGTGTAGGGCTCGGAGGCTGTATTCTAGTCTGATTGGATTTGGAAGGAAGTGCCGCCAGGAAGCCATAAAGGGTGCGGCAGTGCATGAGACCTGTGCTTTGTGGAAGGAACCGACCACGCTGGCATCGCAACGCAAATGCTGGTCGTCCGCGCCCTTTGAGTTGTCGGCTGTGTCGAGTCTTGTTGCTCGGTCCGGTCCGACACTTGTGCCACATGAGCCATTTTTGTATGTATCAATCTATCTGTCAATCAATCAATCTATCTATATATACATACATACATGCATACATACGTACATACATACATACATATAGATATATATTTATATATCTATATATATATATACACCCCGGGGCCCAGGAACGCCAGCTCGCAGCAGAGGGGTCCTCGCCGGGCTCCCAATTCAAGAACTGCTTGCAGCAACATGAGCTCACTGAGTTTTGCAATTATGACTTCCTAAACCCTGAACCCTAAACTCTAAACCCTAAACCCTACGCCCTGTAGTTCAATCTTTTAACATGGAGGTCCAAGTTTGAAAGGCCCAAGCCATGGTCAGCACTTTGCTTTCGTGGCCTGGCTTGGCGTCGCTAGCCGCTAGTCCTTATAGCAGCCTTTCTTGTAGATCTGAGTGGGAACTGGGGAATGCAAGCGGCGCCTCGCAAACTTACGAAAACTCAGCAACTCCAGCTTCCCCGCCTTCAAGATGAGAGCCTCCGGGTGATCTCCCTCAGCTCATAGTAGAGGCAGCCATGTGCTAAGCACCTTTCAACCCGAACCAAGTCTGATGCCCTCGAACTGCGATTTCTAAGGCGGCAAGAAGTGGGTCGAGAGGAGTTCCTTCGACGTGTCAGACGCCCTGTGCTGCCGAAGTGGTTCTGCTACTGCCCCGAATGCTCCCGGTCCGTCGAAAGACCTGTTTACAGTCCTTCGATGGCAACACAGACCTGTCCTGATTCACTTGGTTCCTCAGACAGCGATCATCACTGCGATGCTTAGGTGTGGGAGTGGAAGGACGAGAAGGGCGGAGCGATAGCACGGGGCCACAGCGGATCAACGTCCTGCTGCAAGTAGTTTAGGTTGATACACGTAGCAGGTGGACCGGGCCACATTCGTGTTTCAGCTCTCGGCTCGTCTTGGTGTGTGCACCGGCCCCAAACCTGTGCTTGCGAAGGAGGGAGTGGGAGCGTGGAGAGAGAAAGTGCTTAGAAAAGGACCAAATTTAATCCATCATGGCAACGTAGCCAGAAGCCGATGCATGAAGCAGTTTTTTTCTCAACGACTGCTTTGTCACCAAGTCGGAAGGCGTAGCCTGAAGCTTATTTGCTCCAATGCCCAACCCCTAGAATTCAGGCAGCAACCGCCAACATCTGTAAAGTTGAAAGACCGACGCTTTAAACAAGAACTTAGAACGCCTCCTGAACCCGAAACCCTATAAACCCCTAAACCCTAAACCCGAAAACCCTAAAAAAAACCCTAATCCCCTGAACCCCTAAAGCCTAAACCCCTTAAAACCTAAAGCCTATAAACCCTATAAGCCCCTAAACCCTAAACCCTTAGAAAGCCTGACAGGGTGGTAGGGTTCCGTCAGCAAAAGGTGAACCAGCTCCGTCGACTTGGGGCCTCAGCCGACTGGTCCCGTGAGCCCCGGAGTCCCAGCAGGGGTTTTTAGGGGTTTATAGGGTTTGGGTTTAGGGTTTACAGTTATCGCTTGTTAGGCTCTGCAGGGTGCAGTTGTAGGACAGGCTGCGCGCACTCACGAGTATCATGCATTTGCTTCTGTTTGCTCGTGTGAGAGCTGGAGAGATAGTGGCGGAGAGTGAGAGAGCGAGCGAGAGAGAG
>CAJNJA010059586.1:0-15606 GCA_905231915.1 Symbiodinium necroappetens
GGCTACCTAAAAAACTAAGCTACCTTGAGCCTAAACGCAGAGGTGAGACGACAGGTGAAACCCTACGTACGCTACGCTGTACTAACCAGGTTTCACTCTCACTCACTCTACACCCTAGGCTGCACGAGTGCGCGGTCCCTGTTTTCGCGCGCAGTGCACTTGAAAGGTGCTTTGCCCCCTTTGGGGCTCACCCCCCCCCTTTAACGAAGCCGGGACCGAAACGGTCCTCGGCTCAAAGCCTCAAAGGAGGGGAGGAAGCGTAGGAGCCCTTTCTTTTCCACACCCATCTTCCCCATCTTTTTTTTTTTCACACAGGCTCCGGCCGCAGCCTGCCCGGGACCGAAACGGTCCTCGAGCCGCCACTCTTACGGTGGCATAAGGTCGACATTAGCCATTGCCCGTGCTACTCCCTTTGCGGAGTCACGAGCCTCCCAGATGTACTCGTGATAGATATCTGATGTCCAGCGCCCAAACCTTTGGAGCTTAGCGCTATTCTGAAAGGCCGCCCAGAGCGCTGAGGCCCCTCCAAAGCGAAGGGAGTGAGCTCCAACTGCTCCTTGCATTCCGCAGTGGGAGGCTGCTTTGGCAATCATCATCTGCAAACTTTCCCTGGTCACAAGTCTTAACAGGGGAAGATGAGATTCTTCCATGCCAAACTACCTTTCAGGGTATGCCACGAACATCCTGATGGCTGCATCTACCGGGCACAGAGGCGGCTCGCCACGAAAATGATTGCGGGTGGCGCCACGGTTGTAGCGGTCCGTCTTACTCCCCCTTAAATGTATGACTACCTCGTCGGCTTGGCGCAGGGAGGCAACGTCGCAGAGCTTGCCTCCTGTGCGCAGCACCAGGTCTCCTCCCTTTAAATGACGCGAGTCCGGGAGATGCATAACGGGGAGGAATTCAGACGCTCGTAACAGAAAGAAGTACCCAAGGCAAAGGGCGAGCCAAAGACTGGGTGCTTCTTCCTTGGCAGAGCCCCAAAGCTGCTCAAAAAGAAAGAGCAGCATAGCCGGAGTGACGGGGAGGCGCCGGGAAGGCGTGGCATAACGCTTTTTAAAGCCTGCCATGATAAGGAGAAGTCTGGGTTTCTGCTCCAGAGGGTCCTTAAGCCCCAGCGAGACATGAGCCGACTTTATGGCTGCTAGCCTCATTTTCAACGTTCCCGGTGCTCTTCCCCCATTCACAGCAGTGTGAAGGAGAAAGTCAACCAGGAGGTCTTCGTCAGCTTGAGGATCCCGTCCCTGTAAAAGCCAGCCAACGTTCCTCCTGGCACAAAACAACCTCCACCATTTAAGCTGGCCCTCATAGGCCTTCTGGGTGCCCGAGGCTAACCGGTCCATGGCAGCTTTGAGGGCTGCCGCTTCAAAGTCACTTCTGCTGAGGAGAGGGACCTGAGGTTGGGCCGAACGGGTTCCCCAAAGCCTTTTGGCGGTGGCTGGACCTCCCAAAAAAGGAGGGTTCTTTTGTCTTCTAAAAGGTCCGGAGAGCCTTTCAAAAGAGGGTCCTTCTACTTCTTCTCCCTTTCCTAGGTTCGGCTTAAACCTGACCTGTTTGGGCTCCCCTGCGACCCTGCACACCTCATCCTCTCCGCCCTTTTGAGCTGGGTGCTCTTGGGATCCGGGGATGAAACATCCCTCGGATCCGCAAGCACACCAGCCCCAGAAAGCGCCTACAAGCCAGCATGCTCCTAGAAATACCAAAAACCAATGTGCAATGGCGTGATTGGTATCTCTGTCTGAGTCGTCATGCCTGCGACGCTCTAAGGCCAGGGCGTAAGTCCAACTGGTTTCAGGCCCGCAGTCCCGACATGGCTGCACCCTGCGATGAATAGGACGGAGCAAGGGGCAAGTGGGCGAATGAAACTCAGTTTCTCCACGAGCCACAGCCAATTCGGCCTGCCCGCCATGCGGTTGCGTAGGGTTGCGGGAGCTGGGCATGGGGATGGTCTCAGTGGGGTTGCACACGACGCAGGCTCGGAACAAGACCGTTTCGTGGCCACCCAGGTGTGGGCAATTCGAGCGGTGGTAGGAAGTACCTCGTGGAGTTACGAAGATTAAGTCACCTCCCCGTCGACGGAAGAGGCTGCCCTGGGGGGCTTCTCCTTGCGCAGCACCAACCTGGGTCGGTAAGTGAAGTGGCCTGTCCGCGATCATGCGCCGGCGCGGAGGCGGTGCTTTGGCTTTTGGGGCCGTGAGAGGCGTTGGTGCTCCACGGTTCGTCTCCCGCATCTCGATCGGGTCCTCCCCGGCCAAAGGAGCACCTTCGTTGTTGCTGTTGTGCCGTGCTGCTGGTCGCCGCTTGCACCTACAACATTTTCTCCAGCAGAACTGCCACACAAGGCATGCGACAACCCCTGCTACGAAACCCTCGAAGACACCCGTCTCCCAGGCGTAGTCGTAAGGCTGTGTCTCACGGTGGCGAGGTCCGTTGGGTTCGCGGTTCCCGTTCACGACATAAGGTACCATAGAGGCCGTCGGCACTGGGGGGGTTACGGGGCCGAAACGGCCCTCGAAACCCCCTTCAAAGGTCCCAAGCTGAGTTTCCTCAGAGACCTGGTGCGCAATGGCGTGGTTGGTGTCGCGTTCGGCGTCATCATTCCTGCCAGGTCCCCCTTCTCGCTCTCTACGCTTCTGCTTCTTGAGCTTTCGGCGACGCTTGGAGTCGGGGGCTCGCTTGCTCTTGCGAGTTCCTTCGGTGGCCAGGAGCTCTTTGAATTCTCTAATCTCCCGTTGAGCAGCGGCGCGCATACGCGCATCGAGCCCTTCGCCCGTGGGCTCTCCCTCTTCCGCTGGCTCGCCAGCTGCCCTGGCTTGAGCCGCCTCCCCTTCAAGGCGGAGTCGGTGCTCCTGGGCGCGACGGCGAGATTTCTCCTGCTTCCTCGCTACCCAGATGCTGGTGCCTCCTTGGATGGCTGCTGTGAGGCGGTCTGAGCTGAGCGGCTTGCTGGTGACCGACGGCCTTACCGGATTGTTTTTCTCCAGCTCCCGCATAGCGTCTCCTTGGGTGTCGAGCTCTGGAAGGTACTCGGCGTCTTTCGCCTCCAGAGCTCGAAGGTCCTTGACCTTAGAGTCGAGCATTGCCCGGGAGGCAGTTGCAGCCTCCCGACGCTGAGCTGCGAGGCGTTCCAGGTCGGTCACGAGCTGCGACTTGGTCTCGCCGTCTCCCGCAGCCTCCTGAAGAGCTGCCGTGAGGCCCTTCCAAGACTTTGCGTCCGCTTCCGCGACGGCCCTTAACAGACTCACCTTTGGCGCCGTAAGTTTGACCCCGGTTCCAGGCACCAAGGGCCTAGCCTGCGTGGGGTCGTCCTCGGCACGCTCGCCAGTATCGGGGGCGCCTTCTTCCTTGGGCCTCGTCGAGGTGTCCTCCGAGCTTCGTACTGGGTTTTTGGGGCCGAAACGGCCCTCGGGTTCCTCAGCTTTTGAGGTGACGGGGTCCGAAACAGCCTCTTTCTCCGAGGTTGGCGCCCCCGTGGACTTACTGCTGGCAGCTGAAGCTTCGGCAACCTGAGGTGGCTGGGAAGACTCTTCAGCTTTAACTTCCCCAGGGCGATTGGGCGTTGCAGCGGCTCCTTCCTTGGGTACGTTCGGGTACCCGCTCGAGTTTCGGCGCCTTGGCTGTCGGAAGGCGAGGCAGCGGTACCTGCGAGGTAGGCTTGGCATATCCATGAGCGGGTGTGCCCCCAGTCGGGCTGGGTGGCATACGCGCGTCCTCCCTAGTTTCCTCCCAATCCTCGGTGGGGGCTTGGGCCTCAGACTCGGGAGGCACTCCCTCTAGAAGATGGGGCGGTGGCGCCTTAGCACTTGGTTCAGCTTTGGTCGCCGGCTTGGCCTCCTTGCTTGCGCCCTCCGGTTGGTCAGCAGGGGCTGGCGCCTCAGACTTGGGAAGTGCCTCTGCCAGCAGGTGGGGGGGTGGTGCCTTCGGCTCTGGCTTAGGCTTTGCGGAGAGAGGAGCCTCCCCTCCCGGCCCCCGGTGAGAGCTAGGAGGGGGGGCCTTCAGGCTGGGTTGGACCTCCCCACTTCGAGGTCCCAGGCTCGAGCCAGCGTGTGTAGCAGAGCTTGGGGGAGCTTTGTTTGCCTTCCCCCCTACCGGTTTTTGGCAGGTTGGCAGCTTCTCGAACCTCCGCCCCTACCCCAGCACGTTCTTCGGTCCGTGCCCTGGAGATGGGTTCCTCGGAAGTACTAGGGTTTCGGGTAGTGCTGGCCGTCTGCTCATTCGTGGCTGTTCCGACAGGGTTCCGGGACCGGAACGGTCCTCGGGCCCCCGGTCAACTGCCGACGAAGCAAGAGACATACTTCCCATCTGCTCTGT
The DNA here is from genome assembly GCA_905231915.1 of Symbiodinium necroappetens. Lineage (NCBI taxonomy): Eukaryota > Dinophyceae > Suessiales > Symbiodiniaceae > Symbiodinium > Symbiodinium necroappetens. The sequence continues at coordinate 4,312 of CAJNJA010059586.1, forward strand.
TACATCGGCCTCGGAATCCTCGCCTGAAGACCTTTCGTAGTCTGGGAGATCCTCCTCCGACGAACCATCCATCCCGCCTGAAGGGCCGAGGGGCGAGACCTTCCAAGTGTCTGGATCCACCTCAACCGACTGTCCGGCACGCAGGTTGGAACCCAGGGACACGGCGGCTTCCGCTACGACATCAAGTATATTGGTGGGTTTGTTGGGTTTGGCTCCCCACACTCCACCTTGATAATCGCGCAGATTGAGCTTGGGTCCCTCCGTCGCCGCCTCGCGTTCCTCGCCCCGAGGAGGGAGAGGAGCCTGGGAAGAAGCTGCAGGGCTACTGCGCTCTGAGGCGTTAAGCTCGGCCTGGCTGGGGTCCCTTAGACCCGCGCCCCCAGTGTCCCAGCTGCCTTTGCTGCTGCCTGCCTTGAGCGTCCATGGCGCGTACGCAACAATGGCGTCTGTAGGGACAGCCTGGGCTGTTAACCATATCTCGTTACCAGTGCGCCTGAATATGCAGCCGGAAGCTTTCGCTTCCTTGGTGCTCACGACGACGGCTACTTCTAAATCGGCCCGCCATTTGCCGTTGGTACACCTAGGGTCTTGAAGGTGTATTGCTCGTCGGAGCGGCAAAAGGCCAGAGTGTTGGATAGACGGAACTTTCGAACGATAAGTTCCGTGGTAGAGAATCTCTGGCGGATCATCCACCACTCCAGGGCCGACAACGCCTGGCATGGTATGGCCTGACCAGGCCGCCACATACCAAGACTCCAAATCCTCTCTTGAGGAGGATCCGGGAGCGAAACGCTCCTCGGATCCTCCCAGGCATCGGAGGAGGAATCGGCTCTTACTGTTGGCCTTCTCGAGTTTCCGCAGCAGTTCGAAGTTGACATCTATCTGATTCGCTGCCGGCTCCTTTCGGAGCTCTTTCAGAAGGCTCTCCACTGGCAGCCACCCTTCCTCTGAGATCAGGTTCGTCCCATCCGGGCCGATGGAACCTTCATGCCTCAGAATCCTAGTGATAGCATGGTCCATCTGAGCTTCAGGGGACTTGCCCTTCCCTTTCCCCTTTCCGGAGCTCTTCCCTTTTCCTTTTCCTTCCTTCCCTTTTCCCTCCTTTCCTCCTTGCTTGCCTTTACCTCCTACGCGCCCGTCCCAGGACCTTTCACGCGAGTGGCCTTTACCTTTACCCTCCAACCACACCATCAGCGCTTGTTTGGTGTGTTCCTCCCAAGGGAGTCGGCACACCCCGGCCCTGTGGTTGGAGGCGGCTTCAGCTCGGAGCCCGGGACTGAAGCAGTCCTCGCCCTAAGGAGCGAAGCCAAGGTCCCACCGAGCGGGCAAGACTTGCAGGTGTGGCGCAAAGCAGGTGAGCCGCCAGCTGCGCAGGCTCAAGAGACGGGAGTAGTTCTACTCTACCCCCCAGCAAAACACAAGCTTCACGTGGCTGCAGAGTCCTAGCTCCTACACCCTCGGGGCTTGAACCTAAAAGAAGCAAGGGCTGGGGGTGTTCAGGGTTCCAGGAGTTGTCGTGGGGCGCCGGAAGGGGTCTAGTAGGGTCCCAAACGAGGAGGCTAGAAGAGCCTTGGGGGGCTTGGAGCTTACCTACCGGTTTGGGGGTAGCGCTTTTCAGGTAGGGAAGGGAAGAGTCAAGCTTGAGGCTCCCAGGCATCCAGGCTTCAGGGGGCACAGAGGGGTCGGGGAGCTTCCAGTCTAGGTTATACTTCACCAACGGGAGCGTAGCAGGCTCCTCGTCGATGGTAATCCCTAAGCTAGGAAAGGGACCCTGAACAAGACCCTTCCTGACCGCAACAAGAGCCCACCTACGCCACCAGACCTGATCCCTAAAGGTTCTTCCGCTCAGCAGGTCAACCCTAGCATCCCAACCTTCCTTGAGACCCTGCTCGATATCTTTCAGCCCGGGACTAGTGAGGGAATCAACGATAAGAACCTTAGGTTGGCACCTGAGGACCTCTTCAAGGGAAACCGAGGAACCACCCCTACCCAATGACCAGCAAACGACGTCCCATTTTCCTTGGGGCGAGGTTGGGGCTGTGGGTCCGGACCAGGCGGCATCCGCACGCTGATAGTGCTTACACTCGGCTCCTTCCTTGGCCAACTCTCGGGTGTAGACGGGTGGGCCCTCGGCGAATTCGAAAACCCGCAGCTTCAGCGGCCCAGTCACGCCTGCCGGCGGGCCCGGCGGGTTGCGGCGGATACTGAGCTGAAGGGCCGCGCTGCGATCGTCGTCCTCCATAGTGGACCAGATCAGGGCCCTCCGAGCCCAGGGGCGGTTTAGCAGCTCCTGCAGGTGCTCGGACGCTTGCGCCCTTTCCAGCTTGTTCTCTCGCAACACCTCCTCAGGCGGACGCCGGGTAAGATCATCTGCCGCAACGTTGTGATACGTTCGAATATACTCAGCAAAGAAACGGAAATGCCCAGCTGCCTCCGCGGCTCCCAAAACCTGGAGCAGGAAACGTGCGGCGGCTGGTCCCGCCTCCCTTGCCGCAATCCATCGAATCACATTTTGGTTATCTCCAGCATATACGACCACTTTGCCCGTCCAGTGCTTCCAGCGAGCTGACACCAAGGCCAGCACGGCAAGGAGTTCTGCTAGAGAGATCATGACCTCTTCTTCTTCTTCCTGGCCAACCGGATGGGGACCGGGGGTGAAACACCCCTCGGGCCCCTGCTCCTGGGGTTGGGTGGAGTCTCTAAGCAGAAGCTGCAGGGGGCTCCAAAGGTCGCTCACAGGTTCGACGACTGCCACCCGAGCGTCCCAATCAATAGCGCCGACGACCTCCGTCGTGGCATCACCAGAAGCCCAGACTACACGGTCTCGTAGTCCTGGAAAGGAGAGATATTCTGGCAGCGTGAGGGCCCCGAGGAGTGAGTGCGAGAAACGAGACTCCCAAATCGCCTGGGAGTCCACAAGCACCCGCTGCAGTTCGACAGCCTCCCAGAAGCGTCGCCACACGGCCTCAGGTTCTCTTCCCTTGGGGACTGCATTTCCCTCAGCATCCGGGGGTCCCAGAAGATCGTTTGTGGCGCCCAGATAGGGTGCCAGACCAGGGAAGACCGCCAGCCAGTACTGCTGGTTGCCCCTCAGCTCCTGGATCAGCCGCAGCGGAACCCGCCGACATCCAAAATCAAATTCCGGAAGGTGGAGCAAATGGAAAGCCTTTTCAACCTTGACAGAGGGCAGGCTAACTGTCCCTCTATGGGTATCGTAGTTGAGGCCCCAAATAAGCTTCCTGGTTTCGAGAGCTCCTTCCACTTCGTCCTTCTCCGGGTTGATGGCCTTTGGGCCAAGGGTCTGTTTAGTGACCGCTTCGGCGGTTTCGACAGAGATCCAGGGCCTCATGCCGATGTCGGGCTCTATGAGCACCGAGTCGTCCATAAGGACGAAGGAGTGGAAGGCGACATCGGTGGCTTCCCAATCGGGGTTGCTGGGCCCATGCGCCTCATGGGCTGCCTTGAGTACCCAAGCGTAGGCCATGTACTCGCCGGGTGCCCCTCTCCATCCAAAGGTCATAAACCCATAGACGAGGGTTGCATCGAACTCGGAATCGAGGTAACTAGCAGGAAGGTCAGCGGCAAAGAACCGGCTATCTGGAAGGGCTACCGGAATCCACTTGAAAGCATCGCTGACATCCTTTTTGCTAAGCAAGATTGGAATCCCTGGGAACTTCAAGCCCCAGTAGAGGATCACCCTGGCCACCTCTTTATGTCGCGGTTGGAGGGCCGGAGGAAAATCCTCCTTGCTACAATAATTTGGAGTCTCGGTTGGTCTGTTTATGTGTTGGTTATATACTGGGCCTGACACTCATCTCGGAAGCTATTTGGAAATCTCAGGATCTATTTCATAATTTTAGGATATCTTAATGGAACCTCGGGCCCACAACTCTTGGTCTTGGGGCTTCCCCCTCCGTGCTTCCATCTCTGGATCTGCTCCTGTGAAGACACAACTGCGACATGTAGTGAAATAAGAAAACTATGTAAATCGTGCTTATCGAATTCTATTGCACTCTTCTCTAAAAAATTCTATAAAAAAAGAATCGGAATCAGCAATCAGGAATGAGCCAGGCTGTTTTCTGCAATCGCTTGCGCGACAGTCCCGTTCAAAAACTCTCATGGCCATGCAGCTAGTGCCCCGGAATCGGCAAGAAGAGACTGCGAGATACATTCGATTGCATGCTCTGGTTGGGCCACAAGCTGGCTGACTAGCTCTCAGTGCCACTGGCCTTCTTCTTGGAGCCCGTGCTCGAACGGCTGGGAAGGCTTGTAACACTGTCTTGGCGACGCTTCTTGTTCTTCTTCACATCGGCAGACTCAGGAGCCTTCGACTCCTTTGACTCGCCCTTTACCTTGGGTGTCTTGCCTGTCTTGGCTTTGGGCTCAGAGCCTGACCCCGGCTCACTAGGACGCTTCCGTCCAGCAAGCTGCGCTGCTTCAGGACGCACAGCATCCATTTGCGACACGAGTCGGCTAGAGACTTGAGCCAAGTCCTTCTTTGTCACACCAAGCGTCGAAGTGAGGTAGTTCAACACCTGTGGCACGGCTTCCTTCTGCGAGCTGGCAAACTGTTCGTTCAAGAAGACGTCACAGCCCATCATGACGCCGATGGTGATGGCGACCTCTTGGCGGAGATCCTGTCAATAACAAGCTACAGCTTTAGGCCACCCCCTGCAGTTGTAGTTATAACGTTATAACTGCAGCAACTAAGCCCTGCAAGTCCTTGGCTTCTTGGCAGTATTGCTTGACCCTTGAACACAACGATTTGAACACATCGGAGCCATTCGGAATCACCAGCATCTTTTCAAAGCTCTTGGCCATCTCGCTGATCTCGGTACACAATTCCAACATCATCTCCGTGTCGGCCTTGACATCGTCGCTGTTCTGGAACATCCACATGCAATCATCCATCGTCCATGCTGCTGCAGCCTTCTGGACCGGCCTCAGGACCCATTACTAACCCATTACGTAACATTACCGACACGTCGGGCGAAAGAGCCCAACTCAACTCATAAACATACGTAAACCGTTTCATAAACCACATAACCCCGTCTTGGCACATGTACTTCCCGGCCAACTTCTTCTGCTGGACCAAGCTCGCATTGAATGCATCGGCGAACTCGGAAAGCTTGGCATCCACTTCCTTGCAGAAGTTGCCGCACTTCGCAATGTGGTCTGGGCAGAGGTTCTGCATCATCTCAAAGCTGATAGACATGACCTTCGAGTAGCGCGGCATCGCTGCCGCCAAGTCTTGCAAGGAACTGCCCAGCTCCAGAGTGCCCTCGACACACAGCTCCTTGGACATTGCACACGTGACCAAGCAACTCTCCAAGAATGGAGTGGGCGCTTGGAAGATCTCTCGCCCGGCGGCGGCAACCTGTGCCGCATCTCCCACTTTCTGCATCTGCTCCTTGATCCATGCCGAGCCTGCTTCATTCAACGAGGATGCCAAGGCTGCCTGAGCAACTCCCAGGGCTTCGGCCACGTCGCCCCCGTCCGGGGCATCTTGAAGCAGCGAGCCGAAGCGAGCCAAAAGCTTGCCAGCTTTGCACATCAAGTCGCTCTCGGATGTCTTCTCAGCGCAATCCTGGTAGAAAGAAATCACCTCCTTCACGGCAGCACAAGCCAGGGCGATGTCACTTCCACTCTGGCCCACGAGCTGCAGAAGTCGACCTTAAAAGCGAAACAGCAAGCAGCAGCAGCAGCAGCAGCAGCAGCAGCAGCAGCAGGAGGAATAGCGAAAACAATAAGACCGACGATGATCGCAGCACTTGCCACGGTCGTCTTGAGGCGAAGTAGAGGCAATGGATTGGGTTTAGCAGATATACAGTATACAGTATACAGTATACAGATGAAACAAGTTATGATATTCTCGTCGGATAGTGTTCTGTATCAGTGGGACGGAATCACTAGTTTCGTGACTTCTGCTCATCACTCGACTCGTCGTTGTCAACTACGCCCGCTTCTAGCATGGTATCCGCTGTTCGTAGAGAATGACAATGAGAATGAGGGAATGAGGCTGCCAATGAAGCTTTATGAGAATTGTGAGTCACAGACTATGTGAACGCCACACAATTTCACACAATTATCAATTTCATGCCAGGAACGCTGGATGTTCAAGCGGTCAACGAAAGTGGGAGCATGGCCGGCGGCCGTGGCATGCTTGATCGGATCGACCTGAATCTTGAGATGATCGGGGCCGACCTCAGCCCAACAGCTCCGCAACACAAGCTTCGCTGCAGCCAACTCCTCATCACAGGAGCCAGCACCTCCGCAGTACTCCCGCAGAAGCTCCAAGTTGCCCTCGATCTCGGAAGCCGTCGCCTCGGACTGCTCGGTGGCCAACTTGTGCAGCTCCTTGCAATGCACTCCCAAGCCCGTTCCACAAGCATCGAGGCTTTTGCTGAGCTCAACTGAATCAACCTGCTTCTCCGCAGACAATGCCGTCAGCAAGGCCATCAATGCAGTAGCCTGCTGCGTCGCTTGCGCAAGCAAAGCATCACCAGCAAGGGCTGCCTTGCCCTCGCTGACCACACGTGGCCAAATGGACCTCGAAACACTGATCACTGATTGCGAAAGAAAACAATCACGACACCATGCAGCACATCATTGAGTGGATTCATTCTACGACTCAGGCCCTACCGTAAGGCTCGCAACTCAGACAGGCAAGTTGCTTCCACGGGCCAGGTTGCCGCATGAGCAAAGAGATCCGTGAGCTGAAGCCGTCTGCCGAAACAACCCGGGAGCAGTAGACCCGCTCCGAGTTGGTCATTGGATCACCTCGGGATGAGGCGCGGGCAAGGAGAGCAGCCGCTACCTTCTGCATGTCGGTCAGCAGCTGTGAGTTGAGCCCGGTCTTGTTGTCGAAGATCTTGTCATCCTTGAAGAAGAGCGACAAGGGCCCAGGCTTGATGCCAGCCCTGCCGAAGCTCAAACTCATTCGACGTACTCACTGTAAACTGTGGGCGGCCTAATCAATCAGGAGAAACATCCCTCCTTCACCCCCTGCCTCAGGACTTGCTCACCATCATCCGCATTGAACCCCGTGACATTGCGACCCCGGGCTTCACAATCCTTGCCCAAATCGGCCACGGTGGCATCCACAAGCTCCATCGTCTTGACGCCGTCGAGCCAGCTGTGGAAAGCTGTCAGCTGCGTCCTCAGCAGCATCTGGTCGATCTTCTCCGAGCTGTCATACAGCATCCCGAAGTTCCATTGCAAATCACCGGCATCCGTATCCCCAGAACCGTCGACGGAGATCACTCGCAGAAGCTGAGGGAGGCCTGCCTGAAGACAGCGAGGTAGCAGAGCCTACTGACTAACTGGAACCCGACCGATAGGATTGGATCACCAATGCAACGTCACTAACATCACAGACGTCAGACATCCCAAGAAGCGAGTTGTCCCCACAGACCACAGGCCTCGTTGGCAATCTTCGTTGCAATCGCTTGCAGGACTGAAGACAATGTCTCGGAATCCATGCTCCCAATCTTGAGCGCCTTGGTCAACTTCTCAGCAAAGCTTTGGTCCGCCAGCAGGCTGTTCAACTTCTGCTTGGCCGATTTCACTTTACCAACCGTGTCTGTGAAGAGGTTGATGTCCTCAACACGTTGCTCGGTCTCCCTGGCCAGTCGCATGGACTCGGAGGCCAACCCACCTTCATCCGGGTTAGCTGCTGCAATCTGCTGCAGCTCGGCCACAGCACTTGTTGCCTTTTTCATCCGAGACGTGATCTCGCTCTCACGCATTGCACCTCTCCAGAGGCACGCTGCGTCAATCATCGTAATCTGCTTCACAGCCGAGCGAGTTGTTTCGAGGTTTTGGGCAAAGGCAGGTGGGGGTGGCCCCGATTTCCGATCCCGCGCCTTCGGACTGGCAGCCTTTGTTGTCCGGGCCTTTCCAGCATCAGTCTTTGCCGCCGGATTCGTCTTGGACTTCACCCGCTGTGCCGGGGCACTCTCCAGGCCCAGCACTGAAGAGGTGCTGCTGGCATCGTCACCGTCTCCATCAGCAGCACCAATGCCACTGTCCTCCTCCTCGCCCGCCTTCTGCTTGGTGGCTGCATCGATCTCTTCCTGCAAAGCTGCAAATTTCACTGCATGCTGCATGCTCCCTGCTTCTATCATGTATTTGCTACCATGCTACCGCTACCTCTCATCCCTCACCCTCTGCAACCAAGGTCGACGCTGAGAGCATGAGCATGAGCACTGAATCATCACTACGTTACATTGCTGTCATTACTCATGGGTTCATCACCCATCAGAATCAGAATCATCAACATCATACAGCATCCTCACCGGCAACATCCAGCAAACGCGGCATCCCCCACATCGCCATCATCGAATCAGGGTCTTCACTGCCTTCGTCATTGCCACAGGTGTTATCACTGCAACCATCACTGGATCATCAGTCATCATTGAGTCATCATCCCCAGACCAAGGGAGGGTTTTCAGGGGCCGTGTAGACCAACGTTCACACATGACCTTGGCCGATGTAGTACTCCACCCAGAGGCTTCTCGAGGCTCTAAACTTCCGGGAATTTTAGAGTCTCGAGAAGGCCCACACAGTCTATGTCTAGACATCGAACTTCGACATTGACATAGAGTGAAAGAGAAACAGTATGTCAGAATACAATGTGTGTATTGCGATATCAGTCTATCATAGCATCGCATTGCCATGTCAGTCACAGACTGTGCTGTGACACATGCAGCAATAAAGCCATGTGATGTAGACTCTTGTGCCAGCACGTCCTTCGAGTTGAGATTCATGGCCATCCCTTTTGCATTCTTGGCTCGAAGAGCCGCGATCTCGTCCCTGGTGTACTCGCTGCCGTCTCCCAGGTCCTCTTGTCTGATTTTTCCACTGCTGATGCGACGCCCGATCTTGATCTCCTTTTCCTCGTCTTCGCCTTGTGACATCAGTCACAAAGCACGAAAAAGATACAAACGATGGAAATCGAGATAGATAATAATAGATAAGATAGGCTGGTTGGATAGACGATCTGATATGTGACAGATGACAGATACTGCTAAGCACAGCATGATACGGAACGTCGGTCGGAACTGAGAAGTGCCACCAAACCAGCTCTATTTGAGGTTTTGCGCCTGATGTGACCATAGGTCCTAGGAGAGCCCTCAATTTTGTGGGCCCTGCAAAAAATGGGTAGGACCTCTAGCCCGCGCCCCACAGAACAAAGTGCTTCAAAGGCTTCAAAGGAGTGTTTCAAATGAAAGACACCATTCTTTGGCATTGCAACTCCCTCGACTCCACGGTCGTCCACCTGGAGCTTCACGCCCATACGGACGCAAAACGCCCGTCGTTGTGCATCGTTCTTGAACTTCTCGCTCGGGTAGTTTGTGTCAGTGAACTTTTTCAAAGACTGCCACTTGTAGATCTCTGAAACGTCCACATACTCCTCGTCCTTGCGCTCCAAGAGAACCTTGAGATCAGGTTTCTCGTGCCTCCACTTGCGAGTTGGATGCAGTATGCTGAACTGCGTGGCAGACTCCCGCATCCGTGCGAACTTGTCCTTAAAGGAGTCGTTGGTTTGCAGGTTCTGCACCAACTCGGACAGACGCATGTTGGCCAACGATCCTCGCTTGATGTAGTAGCATCGTCGGCACAATCCGCCACCCTCTTTCAACATCACCACGGGCTCCTCATGGCCAGGTGGGTTGTCCTTCCAGCATATCAGCTTTTTTTGGTGTAGAGGCTAGAGGACTACGTTATGAGACTGTATGACTATGACTCATATGACTATATGACGGTTCCAAACCACAGCGGCTCTGGGAAATGGCTCCCAACAAAATTGTAGGTCTTTTGAGAGGGCTGTAGTCATACCGTCACCAGAGTGACGAGCATCATCTCATCAGCATCAGCTGGAGGGAGGGCTGGGATTCCGATGATTCCTATGAGACCAGGGTAGGAAGGAATAGAACAAGAGAGGAAACACATCGAGAGAGAGAGAGAGAGAGAGAGAGAGAGAGAGATTAATGAGAAAACCTGCCCGCGTCTAGCCCACCGGCTCTGAAAGCCTGGCCCTGTGCTTGAGTCCTAGAAGACATCGACGAGTCATAGGATTATCATAGGATTGCATTGCGTGGTCTGTTTGATGCATTAATTTGAGACACAATCGCAAGCTGAGCCTTTCTTTCCAATACTTCTTGTAGCCTCTAGCCCAACTCATGTTTGACATGCCCGATCGGCCCTCCAACGGAACTTCAGAGATGTTATTGCGGACTCGGCACTCTGTCGATGTCTCCTTCGCGCTGATTGCAGGCTAGGCATACCAAGACGAGCAGAGCCGACGCCGCCGCTTGGCCTGCAACTGCATCCATCCTCGTCCGAACTTGGCCGCTCGAGAACCAGCTTTCGAAAAACAAGATACCGCTTCAGCGGCACGGCTATGAGTTTGAACCGCCGACAATCTTTCTCGTCTGGTCAAAACCAATGCAATAGGCAATAGCCGTCACGACACGAGCGCACATGCCCTGATATGTGAATGCAGAATGCAGGCCAGCAAGCGGCCATGCGGCATGCGAACTGCTACTTTTCAGGCGACGTGATTGCACAGACGCGGCACTGCAAGCTTCCTCAAGCCTTCGCTTGGGTTACATGATCAAATTGTCACCCACATGACAGGCACCATTTGGCGAAGCTGCAGCAACACTTGGGAGATGACTCTAGATCTAAGATGACTGATGGAATGTAATATATCAGTGAATCAGCATGGCACAGCTTCAAAAGCTCTTTGCTCTAGGCTAGGATCGGTCAGACTGCACACCAGATCATGACAAACTGTAGCCCCTTCTGGACCGTGATCGCGACCTGCTGCCTTTGTCCCTGCACGGACTCCTGCTCTCTGCTGCGCTTGCATCGGCAGACGAACTTTCCTCTTCGGACATTTCACCGGATGCCTCATAATCGTTGGTAGGGCTGCTGCTGTTGCTGCCACCCAAGGTTCTTGGGGACGGCGGGGCGAGCAGAGCATGACCATCTTTTCCCGGGAGCACCCAAACCATAATGGAAAACACTGCTGCAGAAAGAATACTCGTCGTCATGGCATTTCCTGCAATCATGCAAACACACGCACACATAGGCGGACAATTAGAACTCGACAAGTCGTCTCAGTTAGTCATGGCCTGGACCCTGGCTCAGCCTCACGCAGATGACAACGTGATCCCGAAGCCCTTCGCCCATGTCAATGCACCCTGCTCCCCCCTCTAAGTTAATACATCTGGTGCTGGTGCTGGTGCTGGTGCTGCTGCTGGTGCTGCTGCTAATGCTGGTGCTGGT
>CAJNJA010059597.1:0-23110 GCA_905231915.1 Symbiodinium necroappetens
GCTGCGGTCTCATGATGTTGCAGCAGCAGGGCGGCCAAAGCGTACAGTGCTGCCCTCTCCAGCTGCTCTCGACTGATAGACTCTATAGACCTGACAGGCTTCCCATTGTTATAATCTTAGATAAAGATTTTGAAGTGTCTTGCAAGCACGGAGCCTTTTAGCGTGAGGCTTTCCCGGAGGGTTGTCTGTTTTCACGCTGAGGGCTGCCGGTGTGCTAGGCAAGGTCATTTGAGCACCGGGTGCTGAACTTCTTGACTCAGGATGCAATCGGGTCGAACATCTGAAGGTTCAATAGCATTGCTTGTACCTGCCGCATTCATTTGTGACTGATGATGCTACCGAACGCTTGTAGATGTGGATCCGATTCCGAGAATCCCACGCTTCTCAAAGCGCGAGCAGGTTTAGTTTAGAGCTGATTGCCGTGTGAGCCTGCTGGGGCGATGCGTTGTGGGGACTCGGCACGAGTTTATAATTTTTTGCTGGGATGCAGCGCCGCTTTCCAGGGTGCAGTGTTTAGAGTGCAACTGCTGGATATTGACGCCCATGGCATCCAGATTTTGGGACGACGGGTGCTGCGAGTCCGGATTTGACTATGACTGTGGCTTGAGAAGTTCAATCATTGTGTCTGTTCAGCGGCCACATGGGGGCATAGTTCTGGCTTGCAGTGGATGTCGTCAGTGCCTCATCGAACTTGCTGGGACCAAAGCTTTCAGTATCTCGTATTATCTCGTGACATCCGAGTAAAGTTCGATGAGGCACAGGGGCCGAAGATGTCGGTGCCCTTCGATGATTCTTCGAGTTACTCGAATTCGCTCTCCGGCCCCCTTTTGCTGCATGAACATCTTGCGCGGGGGCCTGGCAGAATTTCAGTGGCAGGTGATGGCTCATGGCTCATGGAACTGCGGTTCCAAGTTCGCAAGAGATCTGCTGAATCTAGTGGTCGCTGGCATGCATCACAGCAGTCTCTTGGGGGTGCAGGGGGCGAGGAAACACAGAAGGAGGTTTGAGCCACCGCCGGCAATGTCAAGCCGACGGAAGTACCTGAACAGGAGCTTCTTCATTGAAGGAAGGGATGAGCATCATGCCGTACCGCGAGCCGGCCACCGGCGAGCGGCACGAGCTTGATCTCGTGAACCGGCTGACGGGCGCCTTCCCAATGAGCCACAGGACGGCAGAGGCTCGCTGAAAACAAGGGTGTCCAATTGCTGTGGCATTGTGTACCAAGACTAGCTACTAGCCTATAACATGCCAATACTCCTACTCCACTCTAGTTTACTTTGCTCTACTCTACTATATCCATACCATACTATACTATGCTCCGCCACAGAGGGGCCCTTCAGAGGCTTGGGGTGCATTCTGTAATTCGCCAACCGGACTAGAGCCGATATATAATCTAGGAGCCTCAAGAATTGCCAATACTGTTTTGGGGGTTCCTGGTTATAATTACAGTATACAATACCCCAAAACCGCAGTCTAATTAAGTTCTAGTTCGTAAAGGCCCCTTGCAGTAATCAACTTTGGCGACATCTGGCTGGCAAGCTCGTAGGAGATCGTTAGACTTTAAGACGTTGTTGCATCAAGTCTGGTGGGAGTGTTGGGTGTAGGTTTGTGGGCTCTTGGGTTCGGATGGTTCTGCTTCAGCTAGGTCCCTGGAGTAGTACCCTTTTGCCCTTTTTATTTTAGGGCCCCCTTACTAAAACCGAATAGTAGGGAAAAGGGTACCCTTATTATAAAGGGGCTACTCAGGAACCAAGTCAGCTGTCAACAGGGTTTGGCAAAAAAGGCACATGGAAAGAATTGCATGGATTGCATGTCAGCAATCACCGAGTTTCGCAACGCTGACCGAGCAGACCTTGCCCCTGAACTGTAAATGCCTGCATCCAGAAACCCAAGCCTAAGTAAGCCACCGTCACAAATCTGAACCCGGGCATGTTCGAGATTGAGAGCTGAAACCTGAACCCCCAGCACTCCACAAATCCTGCAATTCTTATCCCTATATACCCCGAAAGCCCTATAATTCCCAAACTCTATCTATCTATGTATACATATGTGTGTATATATATATATACCTATATATATATATACCTATATATATATATATCTCTACATATATATATATATACATAGATAGATAGATGTATACCATGTTTAGATAAGACCTTGAACTAGCCAGGAGCCAGCTCCATGTGAATGCAGTCGTCAGCAGCTATGCTGAGTCGGGCAGGCGGTACGGGGCAAGTGGCTGAAACTTCGGGGCCTGCTTGTCGGGGTTGGCGGACTTGGTTGGTTTTTTCTGGAGTGACCAGTACCATATCCCCAATCAACCCTAAACCCTCCTAAGCCTCCATGGCAGGGTACTTCGAACTACCTACTAAGTCCCCCGGTCCTCCACGCAGGGCTCAGCTAGACTGGACGCCTTTCGGGTGACATCGAGGTGTTGCGTCTTGACGGGTTGCAAGAAGGCCTGGCTTAGTACAGCTCATCTCACAATTTCTGGTGGCCGCCAGTCCGGCTTCTCAGCGTTTACGGTCGCAGCATCATGGGCATGTGCACGCTCCGAATTGGCCTCTCAACCGTGAAAAATCCTCAGACTGTGACAATGGCCTTGAACAAGCTGGGACCTGATATGATTTACACGTGGGCGGAATGCCCAGTATTGACTTTTTCCTGACTGTCCACTGTGTGACAGTCATGATGTATGTATGTATTTAGCACATACGAGTCAGGCGAGGTCTAGAAATGTATGTATGTGCTTCTTGCCTGCCTGTTACATCGAACAAACTGCTGAAAGCATGTCGACAGTGTCGGGGTCGCGGAGACGGTCCTTGGAGAGGGCGGGGATTCTGCTGGCTCTTTTTGGGGTTAGGGTTTAGGGTTGCTGGAGAGTTGTCTACTAACTGTTTTCTGAGAAGTCGCAGTGCTTCGAAATGGATGTTTGAAATCGGGTTGTGTAGATGCCAGTCACTGTGAACTGAGGTCGTGAAGACCGCATGTGAATGTAGTTCCTTAGAAACTGTGTCGGGTAACCTTGTTGTGTCTTGAAGATAGTCCGATCCTGCACTGATCGGTTGCCACATAGTGAAACTAAGTCGTGACGAGCAACGGCTTCTGATGAGCCTGGAGTTGTTTGAGTCTTGCCATTCACCTCGACTGACTTTGTCGAGTGCGAGTGCCAAAAATGTATGTAATGTATGTATGTATGTATGTATGTATGTATGTATGTACGTATGTATGTATGTATGTATGTATGTACGTGCATAGATGTATATATGTACTCCTGCATGTATACATACACAAACACACGCACACACACACACATATATATATATATATGTAGACATAGATACAAGACTTTGCGCTAGAGTTAAAGGTAGAGATAGAAATCGATCGTCATAGACAGATGTATCAGCCTTTTCAAGTTGAGGCTCTTCGGGTATTAATACGCGGAGCGCAAGACCAACATTTGCACGCAAAGTCCTCCTGCCAGGTGGCTCCTCGCTCTGCATTTGCTGGACAAGGCACCTCACGGGCACGGGCTTTAAAGCTCTCGCCACGATACTAACCCCAAAGGCTGTGAACCCCTCGCGGCCCTCCCCATAGGAGTTGCACTCACAACTCCTCACCCCCTCCCCCCACCCACACATGCACACACGGGAACACCGAGAAACCCAGCCACCACACAAGCTCACACATGCATGGGCATCTTGACCCATCATCACAAGGCCACACACGCCAAAGCAACTAAAGCAACACAAACAAAAGAAGAAGCAGTAGCGGTAGGGTTCTGTCAGTCTTCCAGATATCGACTCCAGGGCGCATGTCATCCCTGGTCAGCTGTCCTTGCAAATTTAGGATTTGGGGTTTGGGATCTTCGCCTCTGTTGAGGTCCATGCGGCATTTCTGGCAAGTTGACCCATCCCGACATCTAAGAGAGCCGAGTCCGGAGCTGGAGCTGTAGGTTGAAGCTGAGCAGGTAGCTAACTTTCTGTCATATATATATATATGTACACATACATACTTATATGTACACTTGACTTTGGCAAATTGTTAGTACGAATGATAGTCACAGGAAAATTCACGGTAGTGGTAATTGTCTACTACTGCGCGTTCCCTTGGGTCTCTTTCTCTTGTTCTCTCTCTTTCTATCTGTCGCTCCTTCTATCTACTTATCTACCTGTCCTTTGTGAAAGATGTCGCGGTCCTGGTAGCCCTATGGCAATTTTTGAATAAAGGGTCATATCAAGATTGCAGATGGCATGCAGGTAAGGCAGCCCAGCGCGCAATGGTAAACAACCGGCATTAGATTTATAACTTATAGTTGTGTTCCAGTTTTCTCACATTTTTGGTTCGGTGTCTGATTTCTTCCCAGATCAAACAGATTTGACATCCCGAAACTTGCAAAACCACCGAAACGAATGGGCTAGACATGGATGATTCTGGGAACATCATGGAGTAATGGTGTAATTCTTGTTCTTGCTGATTCTATGCTTTTGAAAACACCATCTATAAACAATGAATTATACTGTTGGGAGAATATCAGTGTAAATCTTGCTCTTGCTGATTCCATGCTCATACGGTTATGATTTTATTCTCGTTGTTATGATGTGTTCCCATGATGATTCTAATGCGTTTCCTTTTTGCATTCCCCGGGTCGGTCGTAGGATATGTGTTTGATTTGTGTTTCAATGGTTGGTGTCTCTGTTTGGTTTTTTGATTGCAGTGTTTAAGCAGTGGTCAGGCAGGCGGGCCGTCTTGCGCCTATCTTATCTGATCCAATTTTGTCTTGGCCTATCTTGTGTTGTTGTGATCTTTGTGTTGATTGCCTCTCTTCATCCGTATCCTTGTATGTGTCTTTGCCTTTATTCATGTGTTTACCTTTTCTTTTGAGGCCGTTGTGTTTATTTGTGCCGTGTTCTTTGTCCTTGGCTTCATGTCCCCCTCTCTGTCTTTAATCTCGATCTCTATCTTATCTCATATGAGCATTTCTTGCAAGCCTTCTCATTGCATATGGCTGCTCTATATTGTTTTGTATAGATTTATCTATATATATATATTGTTGTAGACCTTATGTTGTATCTTTTTTTGTACCTCAGTTCAAGCAGCATCTTGCATCTGATCTTATATGATCGCATATCTGACCCTTCACTGTCACACTCCCGATTTTGTATTTTATCGTATGTCGCATCTGGTACTGTAACTAGCCTAATGTCTAATCTAACATCTAGCCGTCTAGCCTTACATCTAATTAAATCTCTTATTTAACATCTAACCCAACAGTCTATTCTAGCGCCAATCTTAGGCTATCTATACAATCTTTCTATCTATCTATCTATCTTTTATTTATTTACCAGACTAACCAGCTGTTTACCATCTCTCTGATTCTACATATATAAACATATGTCATATCTTATACAATCATATACGCACATCTGCACATATGCACGTATGTATGCATGCATGCATGCATGCATGCATCTATGTATGTGGGTATGTGCTTATATATGTATGCACCCGCTAAATTTGGTTGCAGTCCTGCCATAATCAACCCCAAACCCTAAACCCCATAAAAGCCTAAATCGTGAAGGCGTAGTTGGATTATGCAAAGACTAATCTTTCAAGCTTGTCGATGACGGGCATTCGGTGGCTTGGCTATTTTTAGCGAGTGTTAAACAAACAGTTGACATGAAAGAACCGAAGCCACCGAATGCGTTGTTTGCGATTGTATGCGGTACAGTATTGCTAGGTATTGCTGTTGGCGGTGCTGTGCGGTTCGATACCAGCCCTCCAACCATCCAACTCTCCAACCAGCCCCAGCACCCCCAGCCTCCAGCCAGCCGCCCCTCCAACCTCAGTCCTCCAACCCCAACATGGAGGGTTGCAGGGGTGGGGGGTTGGAGAGGGGAGGGTTGGAGGGTTGGAGGGTTAGAGGGTTGGAGAGGGAGGGTTGGAGCATTGGAGGTGCGGTATTACGATGAGGTGTCATGCGGTGTCGATTTCTGCGATGTTGTCTTCTGCGTGGGGATACGTTTCGGTGACGATACCGATTCGATGTCGATATGTTTATTGATGCAAAGGCAGTGACCACACCCTAGCCTTAAACCCTCTAAGATTCTGGGAAGGCGGACCTGGTTGGCCTTAACTCGGCCCTAGCTGCCTGCGACGTCTCAGCAGCTTGGGACCAGGCTGGAGGATTAGAAGGGTTGTGATCACGGGCCTTAGGCTTAAGGGTTTAGTAATTTAGGGTTCGGGGCTCAGCAGTTTTATGAGGAATTCAGAACAGGGTTTTCTGTGTGGTTTAAAATGAAGGTTTCGGGTGATAGGGTCACGGCGTGGCCGAGGAGTGAGAACTGACTTTGGGTTAAGAAGAGACCGTGCGGCTTTAGCCATCGAGGTCTTGGAGCAAAGGCCGAGAAAGATTACGATTCCGAATTGATCAGTCGGCAAAACTGGGGTTAAAGCCCTAAACCCTGAACCGGGGTTAAAGGATATTGAAAGGGTATCTGACTCAGGAGGTTTGGCCGGAGCCGAGGTTCAAGAGGAATCAGGGCTTGGGGTTTATGGTCTAGGGGTTTAGAGTGAGGGTCTAGGGTTTAGGGGTCTAGTCTAGGGTTTAGGGATTTAGGGTTTAGGGGTCGTTTTTGCCCTATACTAAACCCTGAAGCCCGAGCCGCCTGAGCCCAGATGCGTCTCAGGCTCCTGCGACTCTGTTGTTCCTTGGGGATCCAGGGGGACTCAGAAGGGCTTGAGACCATGGTGGCTAATAGGCTTACTACAGGAGATAGCTGATGGGGTGGCCCATAGTAGTCTGGATCTTCCCTTACCCTCGGCCTTCTATAGGTCGCTGCTGCAGGTAGGTGTGCAGGCATGAGTGCTGCCAAACTCAAACAGTTGTTGTTTTATGTGCGTCTGTGCTTGCAAAGCGTGAGTGCTAGCCGGGCAGACTCCCCATTCCTGCATGCGGCATGATTAACATGTCTCTGTTGAAGTCATTAATGCTTGATTGTTTGGCGTACTCTCAAGAACCTGTTAGTACCTAGCAGACGAAGAAGAAGTAGTAGTTAGTAGCAGTAGTAGTAGCTAGCAGTAGCAGTAGCAGTAGCAGTAGCAGTAGCAGTAGCAGTAGCAGAAGCAGTAGCAGAAGCAGAAGCAGTAGCAGAAGCAGTCAGAGGAGCAGAAGCAGAAGCAAGAGCAGGAGCTGGAGGCAGCAGCAGTAGCAGTAGTGGCAGCAGCAGTCGTCGTTGTCGTGGTGGTGATGGTAAGGAGGGGCTGAAAGTCCGGAGTATTCGAAGCTTTCGCCCTGAACACAACCACTAAACTCGAGTCATAACCAACATCACCCTGGCTGACAAGCACTCCTTTTTGACTACCACGCAGAAAACTCGACTTAAGCTCCACGACTCTACGAACCCTCCAGGATCCGTGGGTGAGCCTCCAAGCCTCGAAGCCGAGTTGCCAGGGATGCTGTCGGTCAGCAGCTCTTGCATGACGTCCGAGACCGCATCCAAGAAGGTTCCTCACGACGGCGGGGTCACGCAAAGATGGTCTGTTCTTACGTTAGCTAGCATCACCGACATGCTGAGCTAAGCTGTCTGAGTCTAAGCGCCGTGTCAGGGTATCCTCTGGCAAACCTACATTCAAGGCCGTCGGCCCTGCTCCGGACAGTGCCACTCTTCCATTCACAAAAGGCACTTCGACACCAAAGCTAAATCTGCCAGCCGCAGTTCCGTGCATGATGAGGGTGTGCATGGCGATGGCGCAGTTTGAAAACATGCTTGCCCCTGGCAGATGACTGGCGTCTTGGGTCTTGGGGTTGTTCTTGAGGCCTCAAGCGCTTGGAACCCGAGCAATGAGCAATATGACCCTGAGAGCATTGATCTCTTGGCTTGCTCAGGAAACCTTGATTCTCGCGTTTAGACCGAGGTCTAGAGTCGAGTCTTCGAAATCGGGATTCGAGGTAGCAGGTGTAACTGGATAGGAGTCGAAGATTCTAGCCACTACAGCCCAAGACAAGCTTTTGGCGCCTTCCCGCTGTTCCCTTTCCGCGGGAGGGGAGAGCATGCGATGCAATTGGAGAAGACCCCTTAGGATGATGACCGGGGCGATGCACATTCTGTCTGTGACAGCCGTTGACTGCCTACGACCTCAGGGCCTCGGACCCGTCCTAACGTCGCCCTCGACCCGAAACCCGCTCCCTGCCTACAGGCGTGCCGTCCAGGGTCATGCGGAACGCGATGGCAAAGACATACACACCTTAAAATCGACTGCATCCGACGGATCTTCGAGTCTAGGGCCAGGCACAGAGCCCAAATCAACGAGCCTTAACGCCGGGTTCGGCAAATGCATAAATGCAGGTGTTTCATAAGCCATCTCCGAGACGGACCTGGCGCTTGGCACCAGTTTCCAAACAAAACCCATCCTGACCTTCCCCAGATTCATTGGGCCGTTAACACCACTTAACACCCAACGAAGTCCTAGTGACGGGGAGCCGCATACACATAAACACAGACAAAAGCCTAAACCTGAAAGGTCGACATGCAAAACAAGTCAGATAAGACTTACCAAACTCTCACTGAACCCTTGTGGTGGTTCTGGTCAGAGCGCCAGGAGCCCGGCTAATTCCAAGCAGCAAAAGTGCTAAGCCCACCGACCTGGCAAGCCGCGGGAGATTGAGCGAGTCTGGCCCTTGGGGTTCAAATGGAGGACGGTTAACGGAGTTGACGGCTTCAAGGTACATACCTTCAGTCCGTGGTAAGGAAGCTCCAAAGAAGAGTGGGATCAGTGTGCTGCGCCCAGGTTGGCCGTTTCGGGCCAGTGCCCTTCCAACGTTCCAGAGCTCTAACGCCTGCAAGGCTCCAGAAGTACTTCTGACACAAATGCGCAAAGTGGCCGCTTATTGTTTTTCACAGAATGGCAGAAGGGTAGAAACGCCAAGGAGCAATCTCAGAACAGGAGCGTACCTTATCTCCACAATCCTGGACATTGCACTCAAACTCGAAGCCGCTGGCCTGACGGCCGAGGCCACAGCTTTTACCATGATCAGAAGCTCGGGAACCTTGCGGATGATCCTGATAAGAGATATGGGCTTCTGGGGGCAGCTTTGTGCTGCAAGGTGGTGGTCTTCTTCAGATTGGATGTAGTCGAATGTTTCCCTCTTACATTCGCTTCAAACCGAAGGCGTTGAGACGATAGTTGAAAATCTAGAACCAGGCTTCCGTCGTAGTGAAGATGCTTTGGCACTTTCCCGACTCAAACGAAATGCCGGACACTCGCTTGGTTCATTTAATTTTGGTATTTAATGTCAAGTTGTGTTCGTCTCTGGGCCCTGCTTGTTCGAGACGTGACATGAAAGCGTAATCGGGGGCAGGGGCGATGCTCGCAAACAAAGTCTCAGAGTGCAAAGCCAAGCCGAGGCATGTCTGCAACCTTCGTCGCTTTCTGTGCTCTTGCCTTACAACCTTTCGAGCCCGAACTTCTGCTAGAAACGAGCCAAACAGTTTTGTCTGCCAAGTTCTTCTGTAAGCACAATGTGTCCTGGCCTTGTACCTTCAGAGCTGAAATCTCGAAACATGGACAAACGGCAAGCCATTACTCCTCTGACCAGCCCCCAACCTGAAACTTTCAACCCATCACCGACAGACCCGCACAAGAAATCTCGCCGCATCAACAGCTTTGGTTAATCCCTAAACTCTGCACTGGGGAATTTAAAACATGGGATTTGATTAGTTCAGATGTTCCTTAGCTGTGCCTTGCCATGCGTGCCAGTCGGGTGAGGCGCATTAACCTGGCAACGCGGTGAGCTTCGGATCTTGGGATTTCGCGTCCGAGCCAGATCTGTCATCTACAAAACGTGATAACCTCAGTCCTACACATATCGCAAACGACCCTTCTCTACCAGACAGCCCTCTCACGCGAGGCCCGAGGCCCCTGAAACTCTAGAGGGTCTGCCTTTCTGAGTTTGGGAAGTCTTGGGCTTGTGACGGAGATCCCGGTCTCTAAGACATCTCACCGAGCCGTCTCCCAGCATCGTTCGCTCAGGACGGTCATGACTGGAAGTTCGCCATGGCCCTGCATCTTGCGGCAGCCGTGACAGGAGAATGCCTTTGCGGTGGGACTCGCAGCTGCCGTGCTGCTGCGAGTCAGCAAGCATCTTGTGCATGATTGATGATGATCGATGCTTGTGCAAACCTATGCAGCCTGCTTGGCACTGCTGGCACAGAGCACCCTTCACACGGTGCACCCATGACTCCGCTAGGGCAAGACTCAAGGGCGACGAAGCTACAGCAAGAAAACGCAGGACAGGTCAGAGCCTCAGGAGAGTCACTTGTGAAAGTTTCCGGGAAAGCCATGGCACTCTCTGTGCACAGCCTCCGTGCCATCTCCAAGACCAATATGCTGCATGTTCTGACGGGAAAAAGCCGCTTGATCCGTTTGGTGCGAAAAGTGTCGCAAACCACGTCAGCGGGTGTAAGAGACCTCGAAAATGGGGGTGGGTGCCAACAGCTGTGGTGCGGGCCAAAGGCCTCATGAGGATTCGGCTTAGCTCCTTGCTTCCTTGCCCTCAGGACTTTCTTTGCAGGCACTGCTTCTCAAGGCTGCAGGCCCGGACTGTCATGGCAAGGCAGTTCGAGGAATAGGCCATCTTGATCATTGAAAGAAGGCTGTACGGAGTATTGCAATGTTCACGCTGGCAAGTTTGACATCACCTCGGGGCCGTGACGAGGGCACGGACAGACGGGTGGTGTGTTGTTATCAAGACACTTGTCGAGTCTGACAGATGCTTTAAACTGTTTCAGTCCTCTCATCCTACTGGAGAACGACCTACGAAACAAACACCTTCGACATGGTCTTGCCAGCGCCAAGCCAAGTCCGTAGTGAGCGCGCTGAACATGACGTGGGGGCTTCAATAAAAGATGCTGGTTGCAACAAGCACAGAAACCATAATTAAGGCTTATGGCAATAGTGATTTCCAGGTCTAGAGCTCCACCGATATGTAAGTACTCTTTATCAACGAATGACATACTATAGTTGCACGCGGCCTGGCCATGCGGAGGATGGCGGCATCACCGAGAAAGTTGGAATCCGAACTGTCACCCATCGAAGCCATCGCTATGATGACAATGTTCAACACCTTAGGGCAAGGCACAAGGCTTTTAGACCCAGGGGGCCGGTCTTTGGGGTTCAGATTCTCACAAGTACCAGTCCGTCTGCGGATGATTGTTGGCGGATAAAATAAACCTGGAGACGAAGGATAAGGCTTAGAGCTTGAGGCCGAATTTTCTCAGCTCAGGGCTTTGAGCCCTAGCCAAATGCTTCCGTTGCCCTGCCGAAGCGAGCAGGGTTTACCACAGCTTTTTGATTCTGTGCTGATTAGCCCTGTTGGCCGGGCTAGCCGGCTAGCCGCCCTACTTTTCCCACCCTTGAGTGGTAGGAACTAGGACTCCAGCACTTGCGACAGTTGGAAAAGGCTGTATAGAACGAGGCTTGACCGGCACATAGAACGTCTGTCCCAGTCTTGAAGCTTGCTACGAGTGTTGTAGATTCAAATCCGGTGAAGGGCGGCAGACTCAAGCTGCGAAGACCCAACTGGGAAGACCTGTCGGGGAGGATCGGGAATTCTTCCTTGGCCTATAGCCTATGGCCTGCGATTCCAAGGTTGTAGGGCTTCTGGCATAGAGACGGACCTCCGAAGTAACGAAGCATGCCCCCGTCTTAAAGCCTCTTTCCCTCGCAAGGTTCACAGGCTTCTGATCTAATCTGGCGCTGCTGCAAAAAAACACCGGGCTTCACGTTGAAGTGCAAGGGTTCCAACATGGGAGAGAATTACTTTGGATGCTTATACCGAGCACGGAACGACCTGCTTGTGCCAAATGTTTCGGGAATGGTCCTGGAGTCTGGATCTCTTGCGAGTTCGCACCAGCTTAGTTCGGATGCTGAAGTTGCGCCAGGGCGAAACTTGGCTCGAAATGAGAGAAGTTCAGACCTCTAAAGAATCTACAAGTAGAAGACATCGTCGAACTGTGCCCTTCACCGAACGTCGAAAGCCGAGGGCAGCACCCAGGTTTCCGCGACCATCATGAAGACAAGAACGAAATCGAACCTCACAGGCGGCTCGGTTAAACCACGGATCTCGAGGGCTGTCGGCTGAGGCCTATAAGCCTCTACGCACTGCTTCCGAGCTCACGAGTGCGTATGCATACATGTGCCGGAGGCCTGTGCTCATGTGTATTACGCGCATGCCAGCCACAAATGGGTGTAATTGTGAGGAAAAGGGCGGATGGCAACTTCGGAAACATCTGAAGATTTCAAGTCACCCGGTGTTGTCCGGGACATGAGAGCACACCGTGGGAGTCAACAAAAACCATATATAAATATATACATACATACATATACCGTGGAATTACACCTTGACTGCACGAACACTGAACACTCCATCGACCGACAGTCGAGAAGCTTCAGGGACCGGACAGGGATCCGTGAGGTTGCATAGTCGACTCTGACCCCCTATACCACGCATGCGCATACCTTGTAACAAAAGAAGGCAACTCAAGGCGAGGCACACAAACCATCCATCCTTGAAGGCCAGCATTTTCTGCTGGAAAGCAAGAAAGCCTTGGCAAGGAATATTGCGCAAGTCTTACTCTGGGTTGACGCAGGACCTTCATCTTGGGTGTCCTGCTTCACGAGTATGCAGCCGTAGGGTGGAGAGCATTAACGATCACAGTGAAACATAACAACGAACGCCGTCACTCTTACTCAGTATATACATATGTACATAAATATATGACAATGATTCCATATATATATGTATATATATACACACACAAACATGGCACATGTATGTGTGTGTGTGTGTTTGCGTGCATAGAGGCCCTGATTCCAAGCTAATTGTCGTTGGCACGCTGATGTCTTCGACTGGCGTTCTGTTGATCCGAGGCTTAGCCGAAAATCCATTCATACATTCTGCACGCCATGCTGGTTTGACCTGTACAGTCGCACTCTAGCTATCGTGTTGGACAGGCTTAGGATCCTTATCAGCGCGTTGTGTCTATGAACGGGTCATGTGCGAGATGCACTTCGGTGAGCAATATACCAGATCTACACGTGTGTGTGTGTGTGCGCGCGCTTGCCAGTGTATTCTGCCGGGCTCTGTTCTGTCCTGTCCTGTTCTTGTCTGTCTGTCCTTTATAGGGTACTTCAGGGTTTGGCGATTCACCGTAGCCCACAACGCCCAAAAAACCTATAATTCAGATAATCGGGATCTATGAGGGTTTGCGCAAGAGTTCATAGCACCAAATAACCTTGATTTAGGACAACGGCGATTGCAGGACAGTAGTTGGGGGAGTATCTGACTATGAGGGTACCTGCCCGAAAGTCAATATCATTATGCGTAGTTCGCTGTCTGTCTCTGTCTGTCCGTCCGTCCGTCTCTGTGTATACAAATACATATACATTTACACACACGTCCATACATATACATTTCACATACATGTCTATGTATGTGTACATGTACACATGCTGCATGCAAGCACACACACACACACGTGTACGATTCAAATCATGTGTCTACGCACCGCATAAACGAACATCGGTATCGGCTAGCTGGCAAAATCAGCGACACTGCCTTCGATTTCTCTGCCCGGGCTGAGTCTGTACAGTTGTTGCGCATACATGTAACACGTGCA
The DNA here is from genome assembly GCA_905231915.1 of Symbiodinium necroappetens. Taxonomy (NCBI): domain Eukaryota; class Dinophyceae; order Suessiales; family Symbiodiniaceae; genus Symbiodinium; species Symbiodinium necroappetens. The sequence continues at coordinate 13,683 of CAJNJA010059597.1, forward strand.
TACATTGCACCTTTGTGACCAGGCAGTCCGGCAGTTTTTATGACTCAAGCACAATAGATGGGGTACCTCTGCATATGTACCTACATACGTACATACATACATACATACATTCCAATATATACATATGTACACCTATATATACACATGTGTGTACGTTGGTATGTTGGTGTGTATGTATGTATGTATGTATGTATGTATGTATGTAGGTACGTATATGTATGTGTATGTGTACGTGTATGTGTATGTATGTGTATGTATGGGTATGTGTGTATGTGCATGTGCATGTGCATGTATATGTATATGTATCTGTATATGTATATGTATATGTATATGTATGTATGTGTGTATGTAAATATCTATACACAAACACTCTCTCTATTTACTATATATATATACATATACCCACACATATATTAGAACAACAGCTCAAAGACAGAGAGAGTAAGCATATGTGTTAGCAGGTCAAACCCATCCGAGCAACGTCGACGTGTATCTTCGCAGATGCGAGGGAGAAGGGGAACAGGCATTCTTAAACTTTTCAAATCCTTACAAAGGATCCCGACTCTCGACATCTCTCGACTCTTTGAGCCTCGCGAAGGTCAACGTCCACCTGGAGTGCCTCAACCTGGCAAGCTGCTGGCAAGGCTGAGGCCGAAGAAACGCAACGGGCTCCTCTTGAGCCAGCCCACAACGCGCGTCTCTCTCGACGCGACGTGGCGATCTCCATGTTTAGTCACGGATTCGTCTCTGATCGTCCACACCTCCGGTTCAAAGCACGAGAACAGGACATCGCCAAGCAGATGCCTGCACCACGGACATCGGTGTCAGGTCTTCATGAACAAGAACCAAGAGACTGGCCGGGCGCTAGCAGTCATGCATCCAAGTGGCGGTTCAGCTGTCGCAGTGGCCTGCGTCACAAAGGGATGACACGGGATGACACAGTCGCAGACCACGAGTAAGACCCTGACATTCACCGATGAGGCGCTGCTTCGCCGAGTCGGTCTACGGGATTTCTCCTCCTTTTGTGGCCGCACCTGAAGACTACGGCATGCTGTGGCGTACCTAACATTCCCTGTCTGGCGGTCTGGCGCTCACAGCTTTCCTTTGCTCCGTGATGGAGACCGTACCGGACTCCGCCCCACCGCCGGAAGGAAACGAGAGCTTGGGGTCAAGGACCCCTCCCCTCTTATGACGGGGTTTGCCTGTGCCCACATCGAACCACTCAGCTTGGCGCCGGTAAGTAGGGCGAAGATATCTATCTGGAACACGCGGAGCACCGGCGCATGGCCGACTGCCGGCGATGGCGTACTCTGACGTCTAATGTCTGCGTGGCGCGATTGGGCTCTCTCGAGGCGTGGACGATGGGCGACGGAAAGGACGAGAGTTGTATGAGTTGTCGAGTTGTGGCGACTTGGTGCACGACTTGCCTGTAGGACGGTGGCACAGTGCCGACATTGGCGACCAAGGCAAGATGGAAGGGCGCACTGCGACTTTAGCATCTTTAGCAGAGGCCGTAAGGCCAATGCGAGCGGTCCTAAGGCATGAGATCCACACTTGGCGAGCTGCGAGGCTGCCCGCCGAGTGACTTCATGTCAATCAATAATACATATATATATATACATACATATATATATATATGAATAACGGCACGGAAACATACGGAAACACCCGTGCCATACAGTGCAAAGGTGACTATGCCGACTTTGCTTAGGCTCCAGCGCAGCGAATTGTCTTGGAACCTCGAAACACCGTCGACGGAGGTTTAATGTCAGGTTAATGTTCATAACTCTTGCAACAGCACAGGCTCAACTCTGCAGCCAACTTGGTAAGTGGAACGCTCAGAAGGATCTGGATATCATCTAGAACTCCGGGGTAACACCTTGTGTCAGTTTGAGTCTTGACGGCATCAATGCAAAATCGAGCGCGTTGTCACGAGAAAGACCTGAACTTGCGGCATCAAGGTCCCGACTGTGCTAATTCCTCGTCCACGACTATGCCAGAACCATCACCTGTGCCAGCCATCCGGTCAAGCAATCGCGGTCTCATGCCTTGTAGCTTCATTGTGAATATCTAAACCTGTCACATGTTTGCCAAGCTTGGCTAGTCGTGTGCAGTCTCTGCGCGACTAGGACAAACGCCTTAAAATGTGAACTTGAAAAATGCCTTGCAACATCGGTTGGATGATCCTTCTGGGCATTTACCTTGCTGGAAAAAGTGAGCTAGCAGCTAGCGAAGAATCATTCGATCTCCAGGCAAGGCTTGCAGTGCACTGGCCCCAACACGAACACGGAAGTTCCAAAGTTTGTAATAAGCAAAAGCGAAGCAAAGCAACAACGGTGGTAGTCAGGATTTCAGAGTAAACCTTGGGACAGTAAACAGAACCCTCGTGCATCTAGCGGATCTTTCCACATCCATACATGCCATACATGAGACAAGCCAAGTTATAAGCGTGCACTCCGCAAGTAGTGCCTCTGAGGCTGAGGTGATGATTCCTTTGTTCTTTACGCCAGATCTTCTGATCTCGGTCGTCCCTTCCACTCCATTCGCAAGAAGTCACTACTGTCCAAGATTGAAGCCGAGAAATCGAAATGTACCTAAAACGTGCCATCCCAGCATGTGCGGGTCTGTTCGAGTTCCTTTCTTGAAGTGCGTTTCCGAAACACGACCTTGCCATGTGTGGTGTTGAAGCTCTCAGCAAAGAATGCTACACCCCTCCTGCGCTTTTCGTCATTGAGAGATTATCCCCCACCAGAGCCTGGGACCTCGGCCCACATGGTCTCGCCCTAGGGGAAGCTACTAAGACCGCGCTTTTGGCAGCAGAGCGCTGCCCAATTGCTGCAGATCTTCAGATTTACTACTATCTACATTGTACAATTCAATGGCTTCACTGCAAGCCTACTGTAGCCCACTGCAAGTGCATGCTTCAGCAAAAGCGAGGGTAGCGCAACGGCAGCCCGCGCAAGGCGCAAGGAAGAGATCCAGATATGGTGCTGATGACACAGGCTGCATTTCTGGTACTAGGGCCGCTGATGCTCTCGAGGCATCATTGGCCTTCGCGGTTCGTGAGCCCCCTTCCGTGGCCTGGCATTGCTCGATTCTGGGCGAAGCCCCGTTCAAGACGATGACTCCGGGTCAAACAGGAAGGGCGACAAGTCAACAAAGCAGCGAAGCATGCGAAGCTGCAAAAGGCTGCGAGTTGGGGGCCATTGACGAAAATTTAGATGCAGTCTTGGAATGCAAGGTGATCTTGCACTGTTCGGGGTCTACGTTGGCATAATAAAGTTTACAGGTTACTTCCTGGTGGTGCTTCGCTTATCACTGAAGGCTTCGTCATAGCGCTGCATGGCGCTCCGTGCACCACGTCGTGATGCTCGCAGCCTCTGGGCCTGCATCCCCCTGCCTGAAGTTCTTAAAATGAAAAACTGTGGTCAGACCACGCTGACCGGATCTTGATACAGCAAAACACTGCACAATCAACTTCCACTGCTTCATGGAAATAAGAGTGTCAGTTCGATTGAATCGGGTGCATCGAGTTGTTGCTAGCCGTTTTGAAGGGCACACCTCGCGGTCACACGGCTGCTGTATCCAGAAGCGCCAAGGGCTTCGACCAGGGAGCCGTTGCCTTCTGTACGTCAGAACACCACTTCACATCGAGAAACTTGATTCGACCGTCCTGCCATTTCCATGTATGTTTTTATATCTCGTGAAACTCATAGGGATGTGCATCATTACATTCACCAAGCCGTACCCTTGACCTGTCTTTCATTGATGGACCTTGATGGGCAAACTCTTGTTGTCAGCTCCCTGCAACAATCTGCAACAGCTTCGGCTCCAACTGAGCAGTTTCATCTGGGGCATCCGGAAAGCCTGCTTCCTGAGCATTATGGCACAAAGTCGTTGGCATTCCGAGCGAGGGGTTTGCGTGGCGTGGGTCGACACATGATGTGGTGTGGCAACGTGGAAACAAAATGATGCACGAAACGAGGACAGCACCAAAAACGATTGGACTTCTTTCAGGTCGCGCCCACCTGCTCGGAGCAAGTGTAGAAGGTCTGCGCTGCTCTTCACAGAGAGCGGGGACCTGCAATTTCGATCTGCGTGCTTGACACACGTGCAACAGCCACCGCTGCCTCCAATGCCCAGCGTCCTGGAAAACTCCGCAGGCATGAAAACGGGAAAATTACCAACCTCATATTCAGACAGAAGGTAGAGTGAGCATTGCAAGTGCGGTTCCTCGTTGTCATCGCCGGCCGGCCCTTGATCCTGGCGCCGTGGTGAACTTCATAACGAAACCAAGCAAGCCACGCTAAGCGGCTCCTGTCGAAGGAGGTGACGGGCCCAGGAGGGCTGATCTTCTGAGCTCTTCAAACTTGCCTCAGAAATCGCCATCCTCCTATTGCCTTGATCTTACCTGGAGCTTTTGCTGTTATGGTCGAAACCCATTTATACCAAATTGCGCTGAGCGGCCACAAGGGCGCCATCCCGCTTGGAAGTCATGACTCTCTGGGACTAGCCGGCACATAATGGAGTATCTGCAAGTGAAGGTCACGTCTGTTCTTTTGCCAAGTCTTCGTGCCGGTCCCTCTGCTCCAGATTGGGTGCGAAACAGATTGCACTGCTATGCGACTATGACTATACGGATCAGACTGTCAGCATAACTTGAGAATTTGCAGCCGCAGAACGAACTGCGCAGAATGCAGGCATGGATAGATGTCGATTCCCTGCAAAATGCTGGCAGCTTCCATAATATAAGGCTCAGGGCGCATGAGGCTCAACCAGGCCCAGGACATCACCTGACGGTGCGAGAATGTCCTCTGCCAATGCCTGTAGCCTCACTCCGTACATCTCACAGGTGCAGGCATATGACCTGCACTCTCCAGCAGGCCGGGAGGCGAAGCCTGCCTGCAGGAAGTCTAGAGTCTAGATGCTCTCAGTAGAGTGTGGATTCATGCGACAACCCTCCTGTCCCTTGGCTTCCGCTTTCAATGATGTGCCGACAAGCCGTACACGCTTGCAGTGTCTCTGGCCGGAGAGTTGCATTCCGATTCTGGAAGAGAGGTCGACATAGGTCGACCAACCGTGAAGTAATTACAAATTACGACTGACAGCTATCCTAATAAGAGCAGATGCATCATATTCAGAATGACACAGAAGAAGATTCCACTTCGCAGTGACAACAACAGCATCTCTGAGATTATCGCCACAGCCAGTGTTGTGCGTACTTCTGAACACGTCTCAAGCTGTCACGGCCAGATGAAGCCAGGATGTGGCCAAAACACCGCGAAAATGTAGCAGGTCATGAAACCAGGGCTAGCGATCGAAACAGTTCAGTTCACGATGGTTCACCTTCCCACGCTCGGTCCCAGAAAAAATCATCGCCTGCGGTCAGTGGGCATGTGACACACCAAGGCCCATCTCTAAGTCCTAGGCCTCTCTGTCTCCGAAACGCCGGTTTGCAGCAAACAGCTGCCGCTTCCCTGACCACCCGGCCGACTTGATGCACTGACACTTGCCGGTGAGGAGTACTCGCAGTAATGCTCAACTCCTGCTGGTGGCCTGCCAACTCAAGCCGACTGCTTCGAGCTCAACCGTCGCGGCGACCGCGAAAACGCACGCGCTAGTGCCGCTAGTGCTTGCAACCAAGTGTGACTTCGCTGTCTGAGCAGACAGGTGCTCGGGAAAGAAGTCCATCAAACGTGGCTTAAGCAGAAGCCGTGCAAAAACGGCCATGCCCAAACGGCTTAGGCCGTGGCCTCGAAATCTCATCTGGGTCCAGTGTTGGCACGTCATACCTCATTTCTCGGCTCATGTCTTCACGAAACGGGGGCCAAGAGCATCTTTCCGATACAAGCGGGCCAAGCATGCGCTTCCTTGCTATTGCATGCGTTTGCTGAAACATGTCAGCATGTCTAGTTGCCCATGCTTTCACGTGTAAAGCAGACGTGACCTGACTGGCCCCTGCATGGCTTTGCAAGGCAAGCATTGCCACCGCTGCCCCAGACACGAAGACATTGCTGTCACAGCACAGTAACCACGAATAGTCACGTGGTTGCACTGAGCACTCCTGCGGTCTGTTCCCTGGACTACGCGGTCTGAACGCCACGAAAAAATCTCGATTGCAGTCTAAATTTATGGGCACCTCGACTTTCGCTACTAGCTAAAACTCCCTTTAGCTTCCTGTAATTATCGAAGGAACCAAGATAACCAAGTCAACGGCCAAGAGTGCCGCAGCCCCTTGCTGCCGATGCCTGCGGTGAACAAACTGTCTTGTATGGATGAGGCTCCACATCCCTGAGCCTCGCAGCGGTGCTGTAGGAAAGAGAAACCGCAGCATGGGCAAACCTCAGAAAATATAGTCTTTCGCTGATCACTGCTGTGCATTGCTATAGCGTGTCGAATCTTCTGTGCAGGCATGCCGGTGGTCCAGAAAGCTTGGCGTGATGCCCATTTGCTGCAGAGCTGGAGCAGTTGTCGACCAACCTTCACAGGGAATGGACACCCAGATTCTTTGGGAGATGTGATTCCTATGAATCTTGCCTTGTCCCGTATCGCCGAGGCCATGCAGCCATATCTGGGCTGCTTGTTGTGCTGCGCTGCTGCGGATCATTAATGGGCCCTCGCAGGTCGTAGCTTCTCGGAGCTCGCGGCCGAGCTGCAACAACCGCTTCAGCTTCTGCTTGTGCAGGAGGTGTACTCAGAACCTGGAAGTACAGCAGGCGACTTTCACAACCGAGCTTGCGAGCATGGATGTTTTCGGAGCACCTCTTCAGGTACAGCTGCTCCCCACCGAGGACGCTTACATCTTTGCGCTCGCTGGACTGTGCAGGGCTCAGTGCTGGCTGGAGCGACACTGCCCGGCACGGCATGACATGACCCATATGCCTGTGAGGCCACAAACCGCAACTTGAGCAGCCAAGCTGCCCGGAGACGGCAAGGCCTTCGGACATGGCAGCTGCTCAACAATCTCCCACTGGGTCACCAGGAATCCAACAAGTCCCCAAGCCTCCAAAGCCTCCCGCTTCAGACTTTTTTCGATCAAAGGAAAGCGCGGCAGGACACCGTTGTGTCGTGTGTGTGTGTGTGACGTGCCTCACTACCTCGGTTCAAAGTTAGCCTGCTGGTTGTGATAAACGAATACAACCGATTTTGCTGGTCTCGCTTTACCAGCCCTTGCCTGTCTGAAAATCAATAACATCCGCACCGGGTAGCTTCTTGTAATACTTACAGCCTTCATTGATGGTTTTCAATCTCAACCTCTCTTCCTCTTCTTCGCTGCTACAGTATTTCAGTTCATGAATTTATCTTTCTCTTCTTCCTCTCTCAAGCATAAGACTCTTCTCCTTCTTCTTCTTCTTGCATGCCTCGTGGAGGGCTCAGTTAAAAACCTCTCACTCGCTTGCATGCAAGGCATTTGGGAGTCCAGGCCGCAGGCCTTCCCCCCATGCGCCAAGCCCATCGTACGAGTCCGGGCATCGGCGTGAGACAAGAAAGGTCAGTCCCGAAACAGTGTGTTTTTTGCTGCCGGGCTTAGGGGTCGTCAAGCGACCCGCAGGCCGTAGGCCCCCCCTTCTTCCTCTCTCCCTCTCCCCCTCTTCCTGCATGTCTGGGGAAGGGGTTGCCCCCCCGCCCCTTTGCGCGTCAGCGCACAGCTGCTAGGAGTGGACAGAACGGAAGCAAAGAACCTGGGTTTGAAGCCCCGGCAAAAGGAGACTAAAGGTAAAGCAACACAAAGTAGAATATGATCATTTAAAATCGGGGGCCCAGGCAACTTCTCCTTCTGTGCTTCGTTCGTCTGTGCTAGTGTGCCCACTCTTCCCAAAACAACACTCCAGTAACATACAGGCAGCATCTGAACGAACAACTTGAGAGGTCTATGCCACATTTACAAGCGCTGTCCAGCCTTGCGATGGCGAATCCGGGCCCTCCTGCTTCTAGCTGGGCAGCTCTCTCAATTGCCAAAGTGCTTCAGTGAATGCCTCGGCTGCCAGCTGCTGGTGGAACCCACCGGCCGTGAATGCAGCGCCTGTGAGTCAGGACCAAGATGTGCCTTGCCTTTCCCCCCTGATTGTACCTCTGCATGACATGTCAAGACGAGCCTGACATGCATGAGCTCTGTACTCCGGCTCTGCTGATGCTCAGCAGCCGCCAGGTTCAAACCCGAAATCAATCCTCCCCTCGAGCCTGGAAAGGCAGCCTCTGCAAGAAAACCTGGTGCCGGTGCAAGGGCTTGCAGAAACAAACTATGGCTTCATTATCACCACGCATTCACACGTGGTGACCATACCCCAGTAAGCTAAACAACATCTCGCGTTATCCGCTCATACACGAACCGCAAGTTCAATAATTAGGTTCTGCTGCAAACCCCAGACAAGCAGTATCATGATCTCGAATTTAATCCAGGCACTAGAGTTATTGTTGCATAAGTCCCAAGCAAAGCAGCAGCAACACACTTACCTGTTGCTTAGAATTCTCAAGTTTAGCCACATCATCCCACATCGCCGTAAGCAAGTAACAAGTCTCAAGGATAAACGACCGATGTAGCTACGGCTAAGAGCTTCATGCTTTGTCGACTTAGCCAGCCATAGCTGTGATTCGTCTTAGCAGCAAATCTGCAACTTACTAGAGAGAACAACGGCTGTTGTCTGTCTTTGGGAATAGTTTTGAACCAGCAGGTTTTATGTGATTTGAGAAGCTGTGGTTGAACTATTGGAGCATCTCGAACAGATTCTTAAACCTTTTGAGCCTTTTGAGCACACCCAGGGGTCCAGGGTTCAAACTTCGCAACATCAAGACTTCCCACGGGTATTCCTTGTCTGATTTGGGGGTCATAAGTTGACCAAATGGGTTACACGACCAATATGTGATTTGTTCCAGACTCAAAGATGACACGGGTTGAGCAAAGTGTGTTTACTAGTTGCTACAATAAACCAAATGGAGGTCGCCTCAAAGTCTAGAGCCGTAGTCCTAGACATACGCGTGATGTAACCTAAATTACGGAGAATATCATCATGTGAATTCTGCATAGACTTTCAACTTATTGAGATGCTGTTCTCATCATATAATAGATACACAAACAATGGGTGCTCTGCTGTTCAGCATTTGAAGATCGAAGTCGGCTCTGCGTGCTAGAACCAGGCAACACTTTGCACGTTGAAAAGGGTTGGTTGCTGCTGGTGGCATTAGCGATCTACTGCCGAATTTTACATTGCAAGCCCTATACGACTTGGAACCGTCACATATGTTCATTGCGTGCAGGGCGTGTTAGCATAGCTGGATGGCAATCTCTAAAAACCCAGCAGTTCGTGAGAAGAGATAGTTCGAAATGTTTTTTGTGAACGGCATGTTGCAGCAGGACATGTTGAAGCAGTAGTAGTAGTAGTAGTAGTAGTAGCAGTAGCAGTAGCAGCCAGTAGCAGTAGCAGTAGCAG
>CAJNJA010059608.1:0-19799 GCA_905231915.1 Symbiodinium necroappetens
CACCACCACCACCACCACCACCACCAACACCACCACCACCACCAACACCACCACCACCACCACCACCACCACCACCCCCACCCCCACCACCCCCACCCGCCACCACCACCGCCCGCCACCGCCACCGCCACCGCATCACCGCCACCGACCCCGCTACCGCCCGCGGCACCGGCACCGGCACCGGCACCATCATCTGCTGCATCATCATCATCATCATCGTCTTCGTCTTCGTCTTCGTCTTCGTCTTCGTCTTCTTCTTCATCATCAGCATCAGTATCATCAGTATCATCAGCATCATTACCATCCTCACCGCCACCACCTCCATCATGATCACCGTCATCATCACCGCCGTCATCTTCATCACCATTCCCATCACCCACACCAATGTCATCAGCATCAACACCACTACCATCATCACCATCATCATCATCACATCATCATCATCATCATCATCATCATCACCGTCGTCATCGTCATCGTCATCACTGTAGCCGCGGTTATCATCACGTGGAGCAAGGCCATGCAACTCTGAGAGTTCCGTCTGCAGACTTGCAGGTGACGAATGGCACTGATGTCGAGCTGCAGTCCCGAGCCAGCAGGGCAGAGGGGTCTGGGATGACTTATCGTCGAGTCTCTGGCTCTGGGGTGCAACCTGCTTCCTATCCCCGAAGCTGTCAGCCGAAAGAAGCTCTTGCAGCAATGCCGAAGCAGACCAGAGCCTCTAAGCCTGATCACGCTGTCTCCAAATATGCACTTGGTTGTGACATGTGAACAGGGCTTCCATTCCTTGTGTACTTTTGTGCTTGGCGTTTCGTTGTAACCGGAAAGTTGTGATGTTGAGTTGCGGCAACATTAACCCTGCACTTGGCCCGATACCTTCCCTCAACTGCAAGCAATTGTGCAGAGTTGTGAAGCCACCTCAACGGAGCCTGAGACCGCCAGCGACCAACCCAGGTGGATGTCGCAATGGAGCGAAGAGGCGAGTTTGGTTTAAGTACGGTCTTTTTTCAGATCGTTTTAGCTTCTGTGCTGGTTTTCGCCGGCATCGGTCGGGTTTGGTTTTCAGGGTCTCATGGTTTCGAGTTTTCGCCGTGTGCTGGGGTTGACAGGGGCGTCTCGCCCGCAGGACCAGTACAACTTCATTATTGGCTTCTTTCATTGGCATCATGTCAGTGACCTGGAGAGAAACCAGCGGGCCAAATCACACAGACGATCATCGGAACTACATTTGCAAGCAACAATTCCGGCTCTGAACTTCGGGCTGCCAGGAAGAGCTCATTGCGGGCTACGAAGGCTGGCTCTTTGTCTGATGCCTTTGCAAGAGAGCTGCTGCATCTTCGGGTCGTTTTTTGTCGGATTGCGATTGAAGGCAAAGGGGTTAAGAGGAAAGTGTGACTGCTGCCGTCCACACCAAAGATGTAGGGCAGGGAAAGAGTGTGCCCTTGCAAAGCGTTTAAGGGCTGCGCTTGAAGACATGTGGGCCGGCCGGGGAACAGTGTTAGAGACCCTAGGAGAGTGTGCAGGAACTGGGGAAATGATGGATGAGGCAGTAGAGTTGTAAAGCCCATTTCGGGAACAAGGCATCTATCATCTTCCGTTTCTGTTCCCGTTTTGTTTCCGTTCTGTCTTCCGCTTCTCCAGGGTCTTCCGTCTTCGCTTGCGTTTCGTTTTCCACTTGCTTTTTCGGTTCCGTGCGTGCTTCCATTCGGGGTTCCGGGGTCGATTTCGCTTCCGTTCAGGTTTCCGTTTTCCGTTGTAGTCTCTTCCACTTCTTTGCAATTTGGTAAACCGTGCTGACGCTGCGGTGCATTTTGTGGTTTACTAGCACACCACGCCTTGCCTCCGCCACCACCCGTCCTTCGCCACCCGGTCCAATTGACCCTGGGTGGGGCTCCGGCGGGTTCCGAAACCGACGCCCGAACGCGAAACGGAACCGTCAGGGCATCCGACATGAATGCAGAAACCGGAATCTGGAATCCGAAGCGGAGCCCGAAACGGAACCCGAAACGGAAAGCGCGGCAGCACCAGAAACCGAACCGGAAGCGGGAACGACCCTCCAGAAATTGGAAAACCAGAAAACACAGTGTCTTTACCACTTTTTTCCGGTTCTGAGGCCGCAACCCAGGGTTTTGGGCTCAGAACCGGAAAAAAGCTGGTAAACACACTGCGTTTTCTGTTTTTTTCCAATTTCCGGAGGGTCGCGGATTTACCGTTTCCACTTCCGGTTTGGGTTCGGGTGCTGCCGGGCTTTCCGTTTCGAGTTCCGCTTCGGATTCAAAGTTTCACAATCCGTTTCGGATGCCCTGTCGGTTCCGTTTCGCGTTCAGGCGTCGGTTTTGGAACCTGCACAGACAGCAATTTGGTCCGTGCTACTTGTAGGTGGCTCCAGTTGCTTGCGTCCAGTTTCAATGTACAGCGATTGGCCCTCAGTCTGGAGCACAGAGGAAGCCCCCAAACAAACGGAAGCCGAAACGGAAGTGCCCACGGGAGTGGAATCCAAAACGGAAGAGCAAACGGAAAGGAAAACCCAACCGGAAACACACTCGGAAGTTTAAACGGAAGGGAAATCCAAAGTGGAAGCGCAAAAGGACAGAAATGATGTTAGGAGTGGAAGTGGTCTAACCCACTGTTGCCGAAAGTGGCATGACAACAGTACAGATACTTCCACGAGAGAGGGGTTTAGTATGCCGGCCGAATTCTGACAAATTATGAGTCAATCAAGAATCCGCCCAAGCAGCCGGAGCGATAGCGACAGCGCCATTCCCTGCTTCCTTCAACCCCCTCCTTCATGCACAGGTGCTGGTCCCACTGGCTGGCGCCCGCTGCCACAGATCCTGGGTGCTGGCTGCTTTGGTGTGGCCGTACTCCTAGGCTCCTCGCAACAGGGCGAGGGCAGGGATCTTTAGGGTTCGGGGTTCTTCCTCAGGGATAGACTGCTCTGCAGCTGCTCAGAAGCCTGGACTTTAAACCTTCACCTGCGCCAAGGGGCCTCGAGAGTGAAGCAGCCGCTGCCTGCCTTTCAGTAAGTCGTATGGAGCATGAGCATGCGACGTCCTCTGCCTTTGCCGGTGCCAGGAGCCGTGCGCTTCAATCGCAAGCCCTCCGACGAGGGGTTGCTGCCGATCCATCGCGGCTGGGCCCAAGAGCGGCCGTATCTTCAGGGTTGAAGGATGTTGAAAGTCTGGGGGGCGTCGAGATGTAAACCAAAACCCAGAAGTATAAAACGAGACCCGCAGACCAGGGACGCTTCAGAGATTGAGCAAGCCGTCAGCGACAGGCCAGAGGCTTTCAGTGTGTTCAAGCTGAGGTTTCGGAGGAGAAGTCGGATTGCTTTGCGTTTCAATTCAGTGTTGTTGAATGTATGCGAGGTTCCTTGTTCCGACACGTCTCGATTTCGTGATGAACGTGATAGCAGTTGTCGGCAAGGTTCTTCAGGGCCCTGTGTTTTCGGGTCTTCCCGAGTTTTTGAGGGCTAAGGCGAGTTCACAGGCACGACAGACGCAAGCACCGAGCTGACCCTCACCAGTCCATGTTTCCGTCTTCTGCAAGGAAAGGCACACTTCGTGTGAAGGCACGCTTACGCCGTGCCTTGCAGGTTCTGCCTTGCTGAGCTAGCCCAGGCTGCTGACAATAGTACGGTTGATATGACAACATCACATTTCGTACATTCCGACCCTTTGCCGTCGTGTCAGCCTGGTTCCGGTTGCTTGTGTGATACTAGGAGGGAGCTTTCTTTTATGGGCTCCTCCTTTGAGTGCTTCGCTGCTTGCAGCTCGTTGCAAGAAGCACATAGGACGACGTGCCATCAAGTCGAGCTGTCTCAGGAGCACTGTGCCGAATTCACTCCACGGCAAACCTGGTCTGCGCCCGCAACTGCATAGCAGCATAGCGCCAACAGTATAGGTCCGTTCTAGCATGAATACCTCCATGCCTCAAGGAGTTTACTTCTGGGTCAGCTCGGAAGCATTCGTGCCTGCACTGGGCATGACGCTGTGGTCTTTCTCGGATCTGATCTCCTGTGCCGTAGGAGCCTGAGAATTGGGAGTTGCAGATGAAGAGAGGAGATCTGAATCCGCGTGATACCACTTTGCCTAAGCCTTACACCCCTTGCCCTAACCCCCACATCCCCGAATTCTGCACCAATCATCGTAGATAGGTCGATGCAAAGGCAGCGCAGAAAGTCCGTGCCCACTCAAGCCGCGGGGGCAGTTTTCCCGATCTCAAGGAGGAGACGGAGCACGGGTGTAGCAGACTGGTAAACTCTGTAAACTCCTCTTAGCTCTGCACAGCTCGTGGCTCCTGGTCTTCGGACTAAGAGGTTTCGGGCCTTCGGCTCGGGTTCCCAGAGTCTTCCCAGAGTCTTCCACCTCCCATCTGGTCCTGCCAGGCAACCTTTTGTACCCTGCTTCCTTCGTCTTCTTCCCTTCGTCTTGGTTTCGTGTTCTGCCAGGCCCAGGCACTGAGGGCCAAAGCACGCAGGCGAAGGCAGCAGAGGCGGGGCCACGAAGCTGAAATTGCAAACAAAGAATCACGAATCAAGGCCCTAACCCATCCGCCACGTGTCCAGGTCACCAAAGCCTCGAACATCCATGCCACTAACGGCATCGACCATGTGCAGCCAAGAAACAATGTCAAATCCCCCTGTCTTTCGAGCCCTTTCGCTGCTGTCGACAGGGGACTTCGGGTTTAAAGGCTATGACGAAGTAGCTCTACAGATCTCTACAGATCTCTACAGTCTCTGGCGGCAGGCGTCGAAAGGAGCTCAATATCGAGCTAGCCCTGCCGGTGCACATGAAGTCGCTGGCTTAGAGCAGTTTTGTTTCCGGTTGTCGTTGTCCGATCCGAGGCATGTTTCGTTTGATGGGGTGTTCAGCGGGCTGGTGTTCGGGACGCATGACGCACCTCTTCCTTCAGCTTCAAGTGTGTTGAGGAAGAATTTGTCTCCCGACGAGCTGCGGGTTCAGCTTCAGGAGCTCCCCGTTGTTCAACAAGCTTATGCCTGGCGGGGATTCCGGTTTCGCTGAGATCCGCTAAGCTTCAGCCTCTAATTATGGATACCAATCTACATTGCGGATGCCTTGCTTGGAACCCTAATGCCTCAACGCTGCAAACAAACGTTGCATTTGTTAAGCGCCGGGGCCAATTCCCTCTGGCCTGTCCACCTGGGCAGGAGTTCGACCCATCCAAAGTCAAGAGCCGTGTGATGATCGTGGAGCGCCGCTACGCTGCCATCTCGCCGCGCTTGTCTGGGTGCTGACAATTGGAATCCTACCGAAGGTTTCATGCCTCGATGTAAGCCGCCTGCAAGCTGCCAACTCGGAATCCTAGCTCAAGTCTCCTGGACAAAGAAGCTTCGAGTGCGGATTTGACTTTTGACTTTCCGTGAGCCAATGGCATGAATCACTTAGCTGCAGTACCAGGTCTTCGTCGGCCTTGCTTGGATGCTTTTTGGCCTGGCCGTCCTCGCCCGCCGCCCAGAGGCTCTGAATTATGAACGTTGCATGCTAAACAAAGTCGAACCACGCGTTTCGGGTACTTTTTACGAGTGTTACATAATATAGATCTCTGAGGGAACCTTGTTGAGCGAGAAGCATTGCCATCAGGCTCGAGCCCCATCCGCTTCCAACAGCCAGCAAGAAGTCACTGTCGTCACTGTTGCACCCACGCTCTCCGGGGCCTCGTTTGCTTTACGTTCATCTTCTGCTCCCCAAAATCTAAGCCGGGGCCTGAGCAGTCCAGTGCGACGAGGTTTGGACCCTCGTGGGCAGTGAAGATGAGCCGTAAAGCTGACATGCTTTTGAACCTTTTATTGGGGCTGCATTGGGCTTTTGGATCGCATGGTTTCGAGCATGAAGATATTCGAATCTAGTTCAACTTCGGGCGGGGGTTGTCAGTTCATGGTGCTTCTCGTGAAGCCATCAAGTTAAAGGGTAAAGGCTCCACTAGGAAGCAAAACTTACAGCCACAGCTTAAAAGGAGAGCTGCCTGAACTCTGCAGGGATGTTTTAGCAACGCCAGTCTCGGTTGCTGGGTTTGGCAGGTGTAGCATCTGCACTGAGACACCACAGTCGGGCTTCCGGCTGCTCGGGCCTCAGTGCTGCGAACACAAACCCGAAGAAGATCTGCAAAAAAGACGCAACTAGGCCCTAGGCACAGGTCGTGCACGAAATCTGAAACTGCGACTTCCTGCTGCTTCTGGCATCTTGCGGCCCTCACCAGTGGATTCCACACCCTGGACCGGCACACTTTCGCTGCCGTTGTGTACACCCCCGACAACCAGGTGCCGCCTTGGGGTTGGTCAAGAGTGTGCCTTCGCACATCACAGCAGCGAGGAGCGGCTTCGGATGCTTCGTAGGCCATTCCAGAAGCCTGTAGGATGCATGCGATGGTAAGGTTTGGCGAAATGCCTGTGCAGCTGGAATCGCTCGCCGGTCCGTTTCGCTCGTTGACAGAGACTCCCTGCTGGATGCCAGGTCATCGCGTCGATCGTCCTCATTGGTGTGGGCAGCCGGGCTTTGTTTTAGCGCATGAGAGGTGATGGGGCTGTTTGGACGGAGGCCTGTGTCAGAAAAGATGCTTATCAACATGTGCGAACCATAGATGCAGATCTTGGGTCGCGACAGGTTTTGGCAATCAGAATCTGTTATCACATGTCCACAGTTTACGCATCTGTTTTCGGTTCACATTCCGTTTGATGACTTCTTGGCATGTGTCTTCTTATGAAGATGCACATGCATGGCTGGTTGGGAAGGGACATGTGCACTTTTAACCATGTAGCCATCGCAGCTGCTTTGCTCAGCGGGCGGTGGCCTGACTATTGAGCAGGGAGAAGGCGAGCGATGGCCTTTCTTCTCGTTGTTCAGGCGTCGATGAGTGTTGCAGCTTGCGCAATGCTGTCTTCGCTGGGCATTGAGGATGATTCTGATCTTGAAATGTTACTATGCGGATCATGACTCTTTGCTGGATATTTCTTCAGATCCGGTGATGATCAGACGGATGCTTGGGGCCTGGCACGTGCGCAATCGAGAGTGCAGGAGCAGTTGCACTTGGCTCCCCCGGCTCCTCGGACAAGACCCAGTGAAGATGCGGCCCGCTTGTTTCCGCCTGCTGCCCATCGAACGCGTAATTTCACTCAGGCAGTTTAATTCGCAGGGCTGTGCGGTCGAAGCTGCACCTCGGACCGACAAGCGTGCCTGCTGTTTGCAGGCCATGCCCCAGGTTGCTATTCTCTGTGGTTCAGCTAACACTGTCCTCGGTGCTGATTTGATGCTCCAGCAGGACGAGGCTCGCCCTCTGTCTGATCACATGCTTCAGGCCTTGAGTGATGAACGGTTTATCAGCCATCGGGCGGCAATGCGCCGGTGGGTTGATTGGCGTGGTAAACATGCCCCGATTGACCAGCCCTTCTGGAAGCCTGATCACTATGTCTTCTTATTCTCAAGAAATCAGCCTCAACGGCCCCACCGCCGCCTCAGGAGCATTTGTATCCATGAATTGGTGGGGCATGTTGGGGTGCCTTTTCGGCTTAGGATGCTTTGGTTAGCCATTGGGCCTCCCCGACACAGGGACATGTTGCCCAGACTAGAAAACCATTGCCGTTGCAGATTATGCTCGCTCTGTGCAAGGTTGGCAGTTCGGCCACAGGGGCTGTGAAGTTTTTCGTGTGCCGCGCATTGCTTGCCCTACTGGCGTGTTTGAGGTATAAACATCTTCAGCGATCGCATATCCTGCAAGTCTGCTACAGTTTCCCTCGGGCTACATGTAGGAGGGGCAAACGACGTGTCCAGCAGACCCAGCCGCCGTTTGATTGGGCCTGCTCTGCCATCTTTGCCTTTCGGGTTGAACCCCGCCGAGCAGGTCATGCTGGATCATTCCTTGGTTCGCACAGCTTTCGGTCGTGATCCGGATTTCATACCGCACGACTATGATGTTCTTAAGAAATCGCCGTTATCGGCCTCACCCTCGTCCAAGCGGCGCTCGACGGGCATGGGATTGTCCCGCTTTACAGATTTCTTGCGGTCAGTGCTACTTGGGGTTGGCATTGCTGCGGATGACGCACGTGCCTTCTCCTCCTACAGTCTTCGCCCGCCGGTTTTGGCCGACTGCTGCAGACATTCTTAGATCGCCCGAGGAGCATAGGCTGGCCGTCGGGAATTGGCAGGAGCGTCCTTCAGCGAGCGCGGAACGGAACCAGCAGAGGGCTGTACACCACATGGCCCAACATTATGCTAATAACAAGGTGTTCACTTCGGCTCGCATCAAGCAGAAAGTCATGCTTTCCATCCTCTTGGCGGCACAAAGAGTTTCCTTCAAGCTGAGCTGGGATGATTTTCGCCAGAACCTGCCCTCCGTTGATGATGTTGTCGGGAGCTTCGCAATCCAGAGCGGCATCCTCCAGCACCTTCGGAGCCCTCAGGTGAGCCACCGGCAGGAGGCGATGACTCTTCGCTTTCTGCAAGTGGTTCCTCCAGCGACTCCAGCAGCAGCGAGGAGCAGGGTGCCGTTGTGTGGTTTCAGCAGTCATTACGAGGCGTGACCCACCTGGCGAGAATCCGCTTCGTGCCAGTTTGCCAGGATCCTCCATTTGATGCCATTTGATGCCCGTCATTGTGCTAAGCTGGCCAGAAGCTTTGTCGCAAATGCTTGTGCAGAGCTCAGAACGCGTCCTACTGAGTCGTTTCGAGGCAGAGCTGAGCAAGCACTAGATGCACAGGTACCTGCCTGGACTGCTGGCATAGTGCGACGCATTCTCTGTGAGTCTGAGTGCTGCCACGTTTGTGTGGTACATGGTTCCTGTTCATTCCCCTCACCTTCGGCTTGCGCTTCTGAGTTGTACTTCGTTGCACTCTGGCTTCCTGGCTCGGGCTGCTTTGCTCCCTTCTTCACGCGTCACTGCCGTGGTGGTTCGGTGTTCATGGGGCAAGTTCAGGGGAGCCCGCCTTCGCATGACGTCCTCGTGGAGTCTTTGTTGCAGCTGCCGCCGCAGTGGTTACAGCTCATTCGGCAGGCTCTGGATCAGGGGGAGCGCGCCCAAGGAGGCATATGGGCGGCATCATCGTCCTCTTGGAGCTGGGCGGCGCCACCGTCTGAGGCGAACGTAGACACCAGGCACTGGGGTCAGGCCACAGATGTCCCTTGTGTCACACCATGCACCTCACGTCTTGCGGGCTACTGCTCTCGTAATAAACGGCCACTCTCACCATGACTGTGCTGCCTGCGAAAGGCAGTCCACAGGTCGTTGACTGACTGCCGGGTGGCATCACATAGGGTGGCATTCCCAGCTTACAAAATCATGCCATCTCGATTTCGGTTGTTGATGTGCAAGCATCTCGTCATTGCAGTTTTGCTGACTCCATGCGAGGGCTGAGCATCTAGCCATGGCTAAGCTGAAGACGGACGCATGAAGGCGATGCCTTTCAGAGGCCCAGCTTCCCGATGCCTTCATCGGTCATTGCTTAGATAAGCTCAAGATGGAGTCTCTTGATGATTTCGTGAACATGCGGCTAAGGATACTCCAGCCTTTTTAGCCGGGTTCGCGCAGCCTGACGTGCCGCCCGCACCATCCTCGTTCGGAGTGAGCATAAGAAGCAACAGGGTGAAGCTGTGGAAGAGATCGAGTGTGCCCTTGAACATTCGACTCAGGAGACCTTGTTACAGCACCAAGTTGAGATTGATGCGCATTACATGCCGGCTGACACGCTGCCTGGACGCCTCTATCGTGAGAGTGCCACGGGCCGACGACCATGGTCGTCACTGCTAGCTATGTCAATAGCTTGTTCATGGCATCTAAGCCCCAGAGTGACAAGACCATCCAACTCAATTAACAGGTGCGCTTGAAGCTTGATCAGGAGGAGCAGATCCCGGTGAGATCGGTCTTGGAGTGTTACAATTCCTTCAGGACCCTGGGTTACGATTTTGCATTGCAGCGCACAGTGCAGTCCAAGAGGAGCCCGGCAAAGGACGTTGTGTTTGCACCCTTGACTCAACCTTCGGTATCCCGACACCATCCTGCGCATTTGCTGCGCTGCCCTTTCGGACATGGCACCCTCTGCGCAATAGGGGTTCCCAGGTTCCCCTGACAAGAGGCTCAAGACCGCCACTCACTTCGACGGCCAGCCCGTTGGCAAACGCAATAATGATAATCGAGGGTGTGACGGGATTTGCGACGTCGTCTTGGCAGATGGCAGTGTCTGCGCATCTATGAAGCACCGTACCAATTGCCCCCACCGGGGCAAGCAGAAATAGGAGCCAGGCCGCTGCGCAACCGCTGAGCGTAGGTGTTATTGTGAGTGGGCTGCAACTCCGCCTGCCAACGCACTTGCGTCTGGACATAGTGCTCGTATCTTGCTGAAGTAGCAGTAAGTAGTACTTGCCCGCGAGGTTGTTGCAGCTGCCGTCGGGGAGGAGCCAGCATTGATCGGCCCACGATGTGAGCGTTCTTCAGAGTGCCTCGAACTTCTGCGTGAGTCTTTCCGTGAAGCTGTTGTGAACAGTCTTCAGAAGGTTTTGGGCTCGGTTCCAATGCAGAATTATTTCATTTTGTGATTCTTCAGCGGCCGCACTGTTCAGGGAGTGACCCAAACAGCCACATCTCGGGTTCGCCGACAGCTGAACGGCTTGATGCCTGAATTTATGCCTGGCGTGACATGGTCTTCCATTGCTGTTGCACATGATATCCAGGCCTCGTCGCATGTGGATGCGGCCAACTGCCCACATAGCTGGAGGCCTCCTTGTAGAGGATGCGTAGGGAGAACTTGTCCCTGAGACTTCTGCAGAGTCTGTGAGTGCATCCAAGTTTGATAGTCGCGAAACGGCCGTGTTCTTCCGACCAGCGTGGGCACATGCCACGGTGCCGTGGAATGGCGATCGCTGATCGATCACGTGCTACACACATGCCCATGTGCACGCGACGTGAGATGTCGTTGGAGTTAAGAGTAGGCTCCGTAGTTTGGGGTTCCCCTTCCCCGTGCCTACCCTGCCAGGATATCATGTTAGTACGCTTAAGACCCGCGCAGCCGGCTTGTGCCGAGGGTTGGTGAAAGTTGTAGGAGCGGCGTCAAAGACATGGGCGACAGGATGCCGAGACCTTGCGGCGCTTTCGGGAGGATGGGCAATGCTTACCTCTCTTCAATTATGAGCAGGATGCTTGTGGGAGGGCAGCCAGTGGCGAGTGCCGAATGCATCCGAGAGGGCTCAAATCATGGGCATTCCGCTTTCCTGGTCCCTAAGCATGACAAGTCTGCAAAGAAGGACGACAGGACGGAAACAAAAACACCAGGTGTTCGCTGGTGGGCAACAGGATCCCCCATCGTGCAGGCTGGCTCTCATCATGTTGCTTCGGCTCTGCCCGCAAACGGCATCCGTCCCTCCTGCCGCCTTGAGAAGCATGTCCGTTCGCAGGCACGGGACACTGCGTGGCAGCCCGGTTTAGTGGATGGGTTGCCGGGGTTCTAGGCTGACGCGTCATTCCCTTGCTCAGTCCGGCGTACCACTTCCCGACATCTGCCCGTCCTCCGGCTTTGACGCTGCCCTTGCCAGATTGCAGGTTTACTGGGTGGATACACAGCTTCGACCGAGTGGAGGCAACAAACACACTTGGCTGAATCGAGGCAAGCGGTTGGATTGCAGGGTGCGGGGCCCAATGCTAAGCATGCGGCGCCACCTCGGTTGCCGCCCGGACGCGGGAAGGCCACACATATGCAGTTTGCGGCGTGCTTGCCCAACCCCTGTGACACGGCTGCTCAACTCGATGACGATTCCATGTTTGCCTATCGGGGCATGTGTACGCTAGGACCGCTAGGACCTTGTGTATCAGAGCTTGGCGACAACAGCAGCTCAGTGCTCTCAAGCGTTTGTCTAGTTCTTGTTGCCGTGGGACACTGCCCTCTGCAAGCAGCTCCGGCCCCAATTAGGCTTTGCCGCTCTTCTAGGCCAGCGCACGCGAGAGGTCAGGAACAAGGTTTAGCAATGCCTGCCTCGTTTTGCTTTTGGTGCTGAGGCCAAGGACATCACTCTCGGTGAGGTGCATGACGGCCTTGCTTCTGGCCCCTTTACCAAGAGCCAGCTGGATCACATTTTCGGGCCAGGGAATTGGATCCCTATTCCCAGATGCGTGTTGTTGCAAGCTAATATTAAGTCGCGTGCCAGTGATGATGGCCGTTTCAGCGGACATCATGAATCTTGCTTCTCGGAAGAGACAAACTACACCATCAGTCTCGACTTTGTTGCAGCTGCCTGCAAGGTACGTATCAACCTCCTGCAACACCTGGAAACCTCGCTACCGGAATGGGCCGAACCACATGAAAGCGACATACCGACAGTTGCCGAATGCCCCCTCCGAGAATGCAGGCCTGCTTGCTGCCTACTTCGATCCAGATGATTAAGAGGTCAAGTGTGCACCTGCGGGCTCATCCTTTCGGCTTGTCCGCTGCAGTCTCAAACTTTAATGGAGTGCCCTATATCCATAGTTCGTAGCATCGCAACAGATGCAAAATTTGCAACTACTTTGCAATTTGGGGTGCTAGCTTTTGTGTGTGCCAGGGGTAGCGGGGTAGCGTTCTGGCGTGAGGCCCATAACCTCATGGGCTGAATGTTGATGCTTGGCACACAGAGGCACTTCCTCGGCGTCCTTTTGGACCTCGTGGGCAGCATGTGGCATGTTCGGCAATTGTGGACGAGCGGGCCAAGCTGCTTTGCTCCAAAGGCAGTGCAAGGACAATAAGGACAGTTTGGTCTGACGACCTTCGGAATTCGCCGCTGCTCGTGTACACGGGCGCCAGCTCGGAGTCGGAGCCGGCAGAGATGGACTGCCAGGGCTTGGCATCTGCCACCCGCGCTTGGAACAGATCCATGCGGGAGCGTCGAAGGTCCCCGCCACCATGTTGGGCACCCTCCTTCGTTAAATGTGACGCCTCCGGCAGGGATGTGCTGCTCTTCGGGGACAACCAGTCTGTCTGTGCTGGCGTTGCCAAGGCCCCGTGCTCCTCTCCAGATTGTGCAAGAACCATTTCTACGTGCCACCTCTTGTGGGCCAAGTTGGGATGCAGAGTTTGGATCGAATGGATCCCGTCCGACGATAACCCTTCTGATGGTCTCAGTCGGGCGGGGCTCAGGATGTTTGGACGTGCGACCAAGCATGGCGGATGGCAGAGCTTGTTTGTGTGCCTTGGCAGGAGCTTCATCTTGTACCGGAGGCCTTTTGTGTTGGAATGAAGCGTTGGATATGTCCGAAGGTGGTGTGGGTTCTGAACTGGTTAACGGTGTGTACAGTTCTGGCCCGCTGGATCCAACGACTCCAGGGCCTTCGAGCAGAGTTGAGTGATCGTGGAAAAGGAACATCGCGAGATGCACCTTCCTTTGAGTTCGATGGTTAAAGTCTTGATCTTCCTCCTTGTGGTATTCATCGTCAAGTCCCAGGTCTCAAACTCCATGGGCCATCGGAATCAAACGACCTCAGGCATGGTTCTGTCTATCTATGCCACGTGCCGAGCCCAGCGCTTCAGTCAGCCTCTTGGTTTGGATCCCGTCGTCCAAAAGGAGCCTCTGATCGCGCGCAAAGGGCCGAGTTTTTTCAAGCTTGAGGTTTCCGTCGGGATGAGGTCCTCGCATGCTGGCTTTGGGGGATATGACATCCAATGTTTCATGTGGCCCCAGAGGAAATTCACTCACTCAGTTCTTAAACCGTGAGCAGTTGGAGCATTCTCTTTGAAGCTCTTCGGCTTCAGAGGGTGAAGCGCTGAGGTGCCTGTACCGTCCTAGAAGCAAAAGTGCGGAGGCCATCGCCGAGGCCGGGTCAAACTCGGAGGCATGGGGCTCCACTCAGGACACAGAAGGTGCCATTGGTCAGAAGCGTTGCTCTTGTTGGGAAGCATGAAGGGTGATGTCGGGAAATTACAAAGGAAGTCAGGACAGCAAGCAGGATTCATGCCCTATTCTGTGGGTTTGCTCATAGGGGAGGGGCCCCAACTTCCGAGACATATTGGCATCCATTTTTGCACCGTCGTTGTTGATAGCTGGATAGCTTTGCGCAACCTAAGCCTGAAACCGTGTTCGATTGAGCTCTTCTGCTGGCAGGAGGAGGCCAAGGCCAAGAAGAACTACCAAGCTTTGGCTGCCCGCCTCAAGAAGACCGAGGCTCTGCTGACAGCATCAGCAGACTCCAGGTAGCATTCAGATCAGCTTTCGATGTCTTGAGATGCAAAGACTGACGACAGCTGACTATCAGATGTTGCACTTTCCAGAAGGAAATGAAAGAACCGAGACTTGTTGTCCGCTGCTGCGGCATTGTAGACTGGGCTGCCCATCTAGAGCCTTATGCTAGGATCGTTTGCAAGTTGTTCTGCCTCGAATTCGGAACAGTAGTGCTGACAGTTCCCACATTCTCCGCATTCAAATCTCTCAGAATGTACATCCCAGATATGTTTCCGCAGGAATCACATATCCATAATAATATTGAGCGTCCCGGCGGGGTTGTGCCCTGTGGTCATTGTGAGGGGTTTCTGCTGCTACAATTCAAGTTTTCAAAATTTCGCAGATGATACATTTTCAGTCAGTGAAGTCTTCAGTGGGATTGCCGTGCGCACGAAGTCTCACAACCTGGATCCAGCGCTGCCCAAGCCCGCAAGCTGAGAACTTTCTCAAACATGTGCAGGACTTGGAAGCCCAAGTTCAAAGCATGCTCGAGGAGCGAGACTGCAGCTTTATGGACTGTGCCCGGTTACAGAGGGTCCCTCACTGCTAAGTTTCATAGGTTTTGGTTCTCTATTTTGGGAATGGAACTTAAGGGTTTTTGAAAAGTAGTTTTGGAAATATAGGTCCTGAATGCAGTGGCTCAGAAATCGGTCGCAAAAACATATAAACATATTGTGCCATGTGTTTTTTTTTTGTCGTGCGCCGTGAACGGCTGTGAATCGGCTGTGAATAGCTCAGATCACATTCATCAGATCTTGTTGTCTTATGAGATTCCGAAAGCTATGTTAGTCACTGCAAGTCGAGCACGCAGCTACGAGATTTGTGCATTTACGTGTCGTTTTCCATGCTTCCATGTGATGTTCCCGGTGGACGTGCTGACAGACGGTGGATGCGGCCCCGACCTGAGATCATTCTACAGCCAAGTCCACGGTGACAGCGCGAGGGGTGGGGTGGAGCATTGCTGAACTCGGAAAAAAAGGCCTTAAAGTTCAAAATGAAAATGAGCTTTAAGAATTATTTTTGTTGAGCGAATAGGTGAATTGGCCTTCAAGTCCACAGTGACAGCACGAGGGGTGGGGTGGAGCATTGCTGAACCCGGCAAAAAAGAGGGCCTTAAAGTTCAAAATGAAATTGAACTCTAGGGACTATTTTTTCCTGAACGAAGAGGCCTTCAAGTCCATGGTGAAAAGCGCGGGGTGATGGAGCATTGCTGAACCCGGCAAAAAAATATGCCTTAAAGTTCAAAATGAAATTGAACTTTCAGTATTTTTTCCTGAACGAAGAGGCCTTCAAGTCTGCAGTGAAAAGCGCGACATGGTGGAGCATTGCTGAACCCGGCAAAGAAGAGGGCCTTAAAGTTCAAAATGAAATTGAACTCTAAAGACTATTTCTTCCTGAACGAATAGGCCTTCAAGTCCGCAGTGAAAAGCGCCGGAGGTGGAGCATAGATGAACCCGGCAAAAAAAATTATTCCTTAAAGTTCAAAAAGAACATGAACTTTAAGGATATTTTTTTCCTGGGCCTTCCAGTCTGCAGTGAATGAAAAGCGCGACATGGTGGAGCATTGCTGGACCCGGCAGAAAAAGAATAGGCCTTTAAAGTTCAAAATGAAAAAGAACTTTAAGGATTTTTTCTTCCTGAACGAATAAGCTTTCAAGTCCGCAGTGACAAGCGCGGGGTGGTGGAGCTAAGTTGAACCCATCAAAAAAATATGCCGTAAAATTCAAAATGAACATGAACTTTAAGGACTATTTTTTCCTGGGCCTTCCAGTCTGCAGTGAAAAGCGCGACATGGTGGAGCATTGTTGGACCCGGCAAAAAAAGAATAGGCCTTAAAGTTCAAAACGAAAAAGAACTTTAAGGATTTTTTCCTGAACGAATACGCCGTCAAGTCCGCAGTGAAAAGCGCGGGGCGGTGGAGCATTGCTGAACCCGGCAAATAAAATTATGCTTTAAAGTTCAAAATGAAAATGAACTTTCAGGATTTTTCCTGGGCCTTCAAGTCCGCAGTGAAGAGCGCGGGGTGGTGGAGCATTGCTGAGCCCGGCAAACAAAAATATGCCGTAAAGTTCAAAATGAAAATGAACTTTATAGTTTATTTTGTCCTGAACGAATAGGCCTTCAAGTCCTGAACGAATAGGCCTTCAAGTCCGTAGTGAAAAGCGCGGGGTGGTGGAGCATTGCTGAACCCGGCAAACCAAAATAGGCCTTAAAGTTCAAAATGAAAAATGAACTTTCAGTATTTTTTCTGGGCCTTCACGTCCGCAGTGAAAAGCGCGGGGTGGTGGAGCATTGCTGAACCCGGCCAAAAAAAATAGGCTTTAAAGTTCAAAACGAAAATGAACTTTCAGGATTAATTTTTCCTAAGCCACTAGGCCTCCAATCACGAGCCGCCAGCCGCGTCTAGCTGCGAACGCGTCAGCCGCAGCCGGGCGCCGAGCGGTTCGCGGCCGAAAGAGACGCTTACAAAGCTTCGGGACCGACAAAAAACCGGCCGAAGAGTCTAGATCTACCAAACACTGGATATCGATCGTGATTGGAGGCCTAGTGGCTTAGGAAAAATTAATCCTGAAAGTTCATTTTCGTTTTGAACTTTAAGCCTATTTTTTTTGGCCGGGTTCAGCAATGCTCCACCACCCCGCGCTTTTCACAGCGGACGTGAAGGCCCAGAAAAAATGCTGAAAGTTCATTTTTCATTTTGAACTTTAAGGCCCTATTCTTTTTTTGCCGGGTTCAGCAAAGCTCCACCACCCCGCAAGGCCTATTCGTTCAGGAAAATATTCCATAAAGTTCATTTTCATTTTGAACTTTAAGGCATATTTTTTTGCCGGGTTCAGCAATGCTCCACCACCCCGCGCTTTTCACTGCGGACTTGAAGGCCTCTTCGTTCAGGAAAAAATAGTCCTTAGAGTTCAATTTCATTTTGAACTTTAAGGCCCTTTTTTTTGCCGGGTTCAGCAATGCTCCACCCCACCCCCCGCGCCTTTCACTGTGGACTTGAAGGCCTCTTCGTGCCGAGTTCAGCAATGCTCCATCACCCCGCGCTTTTCACTATGCACTTGAAGGCCTCTTCGTTCAGGAACAAAATAGTCCTTAAAGTTCTTTTTCGTTTTGAACGTTAAGGCCTATATCTTCTACCGGGTTCAGCAATGCTCCACCCCACCCCTCGCGCTGTCACTGTGGACGTGAAGGCCCATTCACCTATTCGTTCAGGAAAAATATTCCTTAAAGTTCATTTCGTTTTGAACTTTCAGGCCCATTTTTTTGGCCGGGTTCAGCAATGCTCCACCCCATCCCTCGCGCTGTCACTGTGGACTTGAAGGCCAATTCACATATTCGTCCAGCAAAAAAACCATTAAAGTTCATCATCATTGTGAACTTTAAGGCCCATTTTTTTTGCTGCCGGTTTCAGCAATGCTCCACCACCCCCTCTATGCTCACCGAGCTATGGCCTCTCGCAGTTAGCCGCTTTTCGCCAGGCCTTACTTTTGATGCAAAATCTGCAGCGCTTGCTTTGTGTTTGTTGCGCTTGATTCTTTAAATGCTCTGATCAGTGCGCATACTACCGGATGCGACGTTCGACAGACCTTAACTTCCATTTCCGAAATGAACTTTTCCTTAAAAACCATGACCTATGAAACTTAGCATCCCTCACTGTCCTCCATTTGCAGTCACTGGCTTTCGCTAGCGGAATGCCAGATATTGGGCAGGGTTCAGGGAAGAATTAAGTGGCAGCGGAGTGTCATCTGCTCGGAGTGCTACTGGGCTTGAGCTGACCATGGCAAAAGCCGACCCGTCACTGCTGTTGATGTTGATTCTGTTTTGACAAACTTGATCGTTGTGCTGCGCCAGGACCACTTCGAGAAGCCCTCCTGCGCCAAGCAGATGCGAGAATGCTACTACGCCCAGCTCCCGGCATGAAAGCACGTTGGAACTCGCTCCAGGCTTGACAGTGGTTTGTTTCCGCTGCAACTCGGCTTCCGTTTTCGCACATGCGAGATACTCTGCTCTCCACGGTTTGTTTGATGCATGTCTTTGCAAGTTTGCCCTATCATCCGAGGCCAGTCCCTTGGGCTATGTGCAGTATGCCGTGGACAGGTAGCGCCACCGCCCTTACCTTTACTGCCTCCTTTTGAAGAGCTCCGGTTCGTTCTGCAGAGGAGTGGAGCAATAGTGTCGTTTTATCGTCACAATTAATGTTTCGATGATGTTGCAACTTATGCTTGCTTGTTTTGCACTTTCGCCGTGCCTCGTGCCGGCAGATCAGATAGGTCGTGCGCTCAGGCTTCGTTGCAGAGATCCTTGTCATTAGCTCCATGAATCAGATGCTCGAGCCTCTGCCATGCACCTCTTCTGCTTGCCGGGCGATGCCGCGTGTCTGGGGAAGGCGGTCGCAGCGTGGCTGTTGAATCGTGTCGCGTTCCTCGGGTTCATAAGCCAGAGCAACGCCTCAGCCCTTGAGCCCAGTTTCGCATGGTTCATGGATGAAAAACAGGTCCTCGCAGCTCTGGCTCTGACGCTTCAAGCTAGGAAGCCTTGAAAAGCGGTGCCGACAGGAAACCCTCAGCGAATCGATAGGGTTTCTGCGCCAAGTTTCGCATGCCAAAGAAACTAAGACCCAGTTTCCTCACCACTTTTGCCGGCAGTTTAGCTCGCGACGTGGATGCTAGGGCGAATAATTTCAGCAGAGCAACCCATTGCCATCGCATGCCCTCCTGTAGTTCTGAAGTCCTCGACCTCATCCTGGGTAATCCCCACGCAGCAATGAAGGGAAGTCATCCCCTCATCCCCAAACCCCTCAGCCGTGTGGCTGCCTTCGATTTTTTCCACGTCAAGCAATTCCGGATGCAGATGTGCGGCCTGGCAGGATTCATTAGTTTCGGAGAGCCAGGATCCACCATAACCACCGGCAAAACCCTCGAGTCTGTCGCGTGGTCCCCACTTACTCGGTACTTTTGGACCGAA
The DNA here is from genome assembly GCA_905231915.1 of Symbiodinium necroappetens. Lineage (NCBI taxonomy): Eukaryota > Dinophyceae > Suessiales > Symbiodiniaceae > Symbiodinium > Symbiodinium necroappetens. The sequence continues at coordinate 19,156 of CAJNJA010059608.1, forward strand.
GTTCTACATTCCCCAAGGGTGAACATGAGAATCGCAGGGCCTAGGGCAAGGAGAAACTACCGATGAGAGGACTTTTTCATGAGTTTCATATCGGTCTTACAGCCCTGAAGCAGATACGGCGGGATGCTTTGAGCTTAAGCAATGGTGCCCTCCACTGGAGCCTCCTTCCTAGAGGAAGATACCTTCGGTTCAGCAAGGATGCTTGCCGTAAGGGGAATGTCAGCGATGATGCAAGAGCTCCACGGAGTCACCTCTGTTCTGCATGTCCCTTCATACTCTAGACTGACATTTCACTGAGATGTCATGAAGGAGCTCTTGGTTTCGGACTCAGTCTAGGAAGACAACACACAGGTGACTCCAGCCAGTTTTGACATACTTTAGGGCTTTGTTAGTGCCAATCTGCAGTTCGCAGTGGAGCGAGTGAGTGCGTGAGTGCATGCGTCCGCGTGCGTGAGTAAGTGAGTGAGTGACATCGCCAGAGCTGCATGGCGCGAGAGAGAGAGGGAGTGAGCATTTACATAATCTCAAGTCTCAAGCCGCTAGGTTTCTCGTTTTTCCCGAAAGCATCGCGAAGGGTTCTTCCGTGCGAAGCCCTTTAGAGAAGTACATAGGATCAAGTACACAGAGTACTATGCAGGCAGAGT
>CAJNJA010059619.1:0-19927 GCA_905231915.1 Symbiodinium necroappetens
TTTTAGGCGCTTTGCAGTGCTGAGGCGCTTTCAGGCGCTTTGATGCTTTTAGGCGCTCAGGCGCTGTTGAGGCGCCTAGGCGCCTTCAGGGTCTTTTAGGCGCTCAGGCGCTTTTAGGCGCTTAGGCCCCTTTAGGCGCTTTTAAGTGCTTTCAGGCGCTCAGGCGCTTTTCTGGCGCTTAGGCGCTTTTAGGGTCTTCTAGGCGCTTAGGCGCTTTTAGGCGCTTAGGGAGCTTTAGGCGCGTAGACGCGCTTAGGCTTAGACATCGTTCGACGGCGTCTCTAAGCCTCGAAACCTCTAAGCCTCTATTACCCCGCCTGGCCGCTGGCACGCCCCTAAGCCTCTAAGCCTCTATTGTCCCGCCTGATTGCTGCCACACCTCTAAGCCTCTATTACCCCGCCTGGCGGCTGGCACGCCTCTATGCCTCTAAGCCTCCAAGCCTCAAAGCCTCTATTTTTAGGCGCTGAGGCGCTTCTAGGCGCTTAGACGGTTTTAGCTAGTCTTGGGCGTTGAGGCGTTGAGGCGCTTTTAGACGCTTGGGCGCCTCTGGCCGTGTTCGACCCAGGATTAGGCGCTTAGAAGCTTAGAAGCTTATAGAGGCTGGACCGAAATAACTAGACCCCCCTGGCCGCTGCAATGCTTTTTTCGACGGCCACTCTGATTCGAAGCTGCTGTGAGAAAAGCACCTAAGAGGCTAAGAGTTTCAGAATATCAGTATCTTCCTCAGCAGCAAAACAGCACACCGATGTGGTTTAGAGAATCTCCCATAAGAAGCCGACCCCTTTCAACAGCTCCTAGGTCTGCCTTTTCAGGTCTGAGAGCCCTTCTTGGTAACATCCCCAAGCAGCAGGCATATTTCGAGCAAGCAACCCTTGGCCTGAAGCTCCGGATCTTGGGGTTTTGGGAGCAAAGCGGTCATGGTGCTTGGACTAAAGGACGTTGCTGCAACAGTGGCAAAGACAAGCTGGTGTGGCATGACACTGAATCCAGGCCCGACGCATTTCAAAACCGCCGTTGGAGATACTCAAAACCCTAACTGGTCCTATCCTCGGATGGCCCCCGACCTCCAGCACTCGAAGTAAGGCACTCTCACCACCTGAGCAAAGACTCGGTGGAGCAAAAGGGGTTGTGGTGATAGTCATGACAAGACTAGGAGCAACGGTAAGTCTGGCACAAAACTTATAATGACATAGATCATGCTGACGGTGATGATGATTGACTCTTTGAGTCGGGGCTCCATGGATTTGCCCGGCGCTCATGATTGATCACCAGATTATCTGGTGATTGATCACCATCATTATGTTCATTATTCCGGCGAGGGCCAGGACGGCGGTGATGACGATGGCGGTGCTGATGACGACGGAAGTGAGGACCATGGTGACGACACTGACGATGCTGCCGCTGCTGCTGCTGCTGCTGCTGCTCGTGGTGGTGCCGGTGCCGTTGGTTGAAGGCTGCCATCACATCGACCCCGCCTCTGTCTCCTGTCAGCATGCCGGCACGAGGTCATATAATCATGGCCACCCTGGTAGCAAGAATCATTGTGGAAGCGGTATCAGAAATCGTAGTAGTCGCAGATACAAGCTTTATCATAACAGCGGCAGTCGCAGTAGCTATCAGCAGTAGCAGAACCAGAAGCAGGAGCGGTCGTCGTCGTCGTTGTCGCAGTCACAGATGTAGTAGTAGTAGTCGTCGTCGTCGTCGTAGTCGTAGTCGAAGTCGTCGTGGAAGTAGTGGTAGTAGTAGTAGTAGTAGTAGTAGTTGTAGTAGTAGTAGTAGTAGTAGTTGTTGTTGTCGTTGTAGTGGTGGTAGTAGTAGTGGTGGCGGTGGTAGTAGTAGTAGTAGTAGCAGCAGCAGTAGTAGTAGTCGTCGTAGCAGTAGTAGCAGTCGTAGTAGTAGTCGTCGTCGTAGTAGTAGTAGCCGTCGTTGTAGTGGCCGTAGTCGTCGCCGTAGTAGTCGTCGTCGTCGGCGTCGTCGGGTAGTGGTGGTGGTAGTGGTGGTGGGGGTGGCAGTGTTGGCAGCAGTAGTAGCAGGAGGAGGAGCAGTAGTAGAGTAGAAGTAGTGGTAGACAGCATCATGCGCCCAAGCTTGGGCTGCCTGAGTTCCAGGCGTTCCTTGTCCTGAGGACTGGCCAACTTCTGGAGCCAAAGCCGACCTTATAACTAGAAGCATGTATGCACACGAACAGACTACCGAATAAAGCACATCAAAAGTGTTGTAACCAAATTTTTCTTATGGCGTGGGAGTGTGTTCCTGGGGCAACTTTGCGCTCATGAACTATTCCAAACTGTTCAAAACTGACTACCTTGGGTCTGCGGCAGCGCATGTTGTGCAGGCATGCTAAGGCACTGGAAGGTCGGTGACGGTGGCATGGGCATGGGTCGGCGGCATTAGAATTTCAGATACCTTGAGTTTCGAGTAATTGCCATTACTCATCTCTCTGGATTCCCAAAAGAGAACCTGAAACTAGTTAAGGGGTGACAAACATTGAAAGCTGCAGTGTTTTGGCACAGCACGTAGCAAGATGCCAGCCATGCAAAGGATAGATAGAGCAAAAATATAGAACAAAGCACACAACAATCTCGCAGAGTATGTGTTACGGTTACTGCAGACAGTGCGCAATGAAATCGGCCTGGGCAACTTCCAGTAGGCACATAGTAGGGCCTGGTTCCGGACATGAGCCCTAAATCTTTAGACCCCTCGCCCTAAACCCCTCGACCACCAACCCATACTTACATACTTCCTGGGCCACCCGGCCAAGCTTCTCGAACGTCTCCGGAAGCAGCTCCTGTTCTTGTCATGTCAGATGCTGATGTAGGTATCTTGGAGTCGGGGTTTTTAGGCCTGGACACTTGAGCCTAGACTCTGGCACTCGGCACTGCCAAGCAAGAGCGGAGGGAACATGGTCTGGTCTAACTACTGACACCACGGCTACCTGAGACCGGAAAACTCCTGCAACGTGGAGCGGAACTGAGCGATCTGCGCTGAAACGCTCGGCTGGGCCTCGTTTGCACTCAGAGAAATCGGATGCTTTGAGCATCTGCTCTAGTATACTATAATATAGTATACAAAACTATACGAAAAACTGTAGCAAGTACGGGTATAGACATGTAACACGTTCTCTCGCACATGAGCATGTCACTCAGCGTCGGGAATTTGTTGATTTCGTAAATCTTGTAGAGGAAGAGGAGCATCACGGAAAAAATGAGGCCATACTGACTTTTGCGCTGGGGCCATGCACCGAGTTGTGCAGTATGTCGCTAACCTCGGATGGATTGCAGCATGCGACGCAGCAGACGAACTTCCCGAGCTACTGAAGCCGCAGCTACCTGTTTTCTGCAGATTGACAACTACAGATCGGTTCGTCTCCTTATTGTACTCCCGACACAACCAGCAGGACAACAACAACAACAACAACAACACCCAACACCAACACCAACACCAACACCAACAACAACAACAACAACAAACAACAAACAACAAACAACAAACAACAAACAACAACAACAACAACCACCACCACCACCACAACCACCACAACCACAACCACAACCACAACCACCACAGCAAGTAACAGCAAATCTTATGACCACTCAGGGATGTTTGGGCTCCAGCCAGATGCAGTCGAATGATAGCCGCCTGGCGGCAGCTTTTTTCATGAGAGGCCAGGGTAAAGAAATAGGCCGCGGATCTAGGGTGTTTTTTTATGTGACGACCTCAACTATATTATGCTTATCTATTTTTAGTATATGCATGCATGCATGCATGCACAGGTACACATGTACCCAGACATAGATACACACCCTTGGTCCTGGGAAAACCAGCGAGTTTCTTCTTTGTTTGCAAACGCAGCCATGAAGCATGACCCTCACAACAGCCAATGACATGCACAGGCTGCGTACCTTTGACTAGTTGTCAAGACCCTGTGTTCAAACACAAAACCCGACACAAAGGCTTCAGACACCTCTGCAGAAGCAGACTCCATCAGACCCCGCCCAACTCCCCGAAGCTCAACGGCATCTGAGATAAAGCGTGTCGAATGCGCATCAGTGGTGATGCCCCGGGGCACCTGAGCTCTGATGTGCAATGTGTGTGCGGACTTGAGGGCAGATCAGAAGGTGTCTTGAATTCAGATGTGGCTTGAAACTTGATGGTTGCGGATGCCGAGGAGTTGCTCGGTTTGTAGCTTCGTGGCTGTGGTCCAGGTCTTGTATCAGCTGGATTCACATGGACCACATGCCCTGCGAACCATGCAGTGGTCGCGGTGTGTCGGTTGCAGGTCACCAGCCTTGAGCTGTAGTACCTGTACCTTACTTGACCTGAGAAGTACAACATATCTTGCTTGACCTGAACCTTGCCAACGGAAGCATGCCCTCTACTGGCAGCGATGCAACCATCAGGGAGATCCTATATCCTGCTTCTGACCCAAAAGCGTACTTCAAAACCATTCGCAGAATCCCACAGTGAAGCCATGAACACACTGTCGGGGCGGTGCCCATAAGAATAAAGCCTCGACCGAATAGCCCGAAACCCTGATTGTCTCGGTGCTTCTTTTTGGTTGCTCGCCAGGTGATATTCATTGCCTCAAAGCTGTGCATGCTGAGCTCAGCGCCTCCCTGTTGAGGAGCTTCTGATGGTCTAATGGTTTGGATTTTGCTGTGAAGTTGTGCGGATAAGTGTGAGACATACAACATAGACGTGCCGAGATCTCCGTGCAGTGTGACGTGCCTGACCTAGGCTCATGCCGATCCGGATATCCATTGGTCGGCTAAGGCTAGACGGAACGAGTGAGACCCCAAATCCATGAGCCACGAAAGGGGAGGCTCCTGAGCTCTGCCTGTGTTCGAGGGACAGAGAGAGAGAGTCTGTGCAACTTTAAACCATGTTGAAATGTTGCAAAAAAGATTTGTGCGCGCGTAAGCCCTTCACCGGCTTACAATAATCCTTGGGCTGATGGGGCCAACGAATCGGAACCTGTTGCAGGTTGCATTGCCGGCCACTTTCTGCACTTTCTTGTCCGAACAGCCTCTGGCGTCTACAATCAAGTGCAAGAAGATGGTCTAGATTCCCTGAGCCTAAGATTCACTCAATCTTTGCCAAGTGAAAGCCACATGATGGCAACGTTCACACAAAGACTCGACAAACTAGTAACGGTTGACAGTGTCAGGGGCGGTCGAATGGCCGGCAGTGCAAAGCGATGCCCAAATCTGCGCAGGTAAAGCAGGAATAGTTACAAGTTACAGTTTCAGTGGTCGTCGCAACCTTATGATGTATGCCAATGTCCTGACCGGAGTCAAACTAGGGCCTCCGTCGAAAGCGCAGGGAACTTCGAAGCCAGCACGCTCTCGGAGCCATGGGTTCCCCCCGCCGACAGGAGGACTCGGATGCGGAAGCTGCGGCATTGGAGCAGCCTTCCACGAACTTCCTGTTTATGCTCCTGCCTTGCATCCATCCTTGCTCACATGACGCATTGCACCAGAGAGTGCATCTGAGATTGTCTCTCTCCCGACTACCTGATGCGGTGTCCGGACTCTTATCGCGCGATACACACTCTGCGAATAGAGTGGTGATCGCGATTCGTGGCAGCACGTTTTGTTCGTACGTCCAAACTTTGAGTCCAAACACCTCTGCTGAGGTTCTGCTACTTGGAAAAGATCCCAGAAAGGAAACAGCTTGAGGCCTGAAGAAAAACTTCCGGATTCGATGAGCTGGAGCTGCGCCCTAACTCACAGACCGTGTTGGTGTGGATAGCCCAGCGTTGCCAAGACGAGTAACCATGATTCCGGTGATGACGGTGATGTGGATGATGGGGGCAGAAGCGGAAGAGCAGGAGCGGAAAGCCTGGCAGAAAGGCAGAGAGACAAAGAGAGAGAGAGAGAGAGACAGTGAAAGAGGTGAGAATCAGGACGACAACGATGAATGCAGTGGTACCGGGAACAATGAAATGGTGCGGGTGAGGATGGCGATGTAGCGCTGATGAGGTCGGGTTCGGTTTGTCAATGTTTGTCTTGTGATGGGCAGTGCCCTACTAAGCCAAGAATCCTGGAATATTGCTTCATGTGCTTTTGATGTGCTTCTAATGTGATTTGAATGTGAATGACTCTGAATAACGAATGTGATTTTAATGTACTGTTAATTTGACGGGCTGGGGGTGCGGGTTGGGGGGGGGGGGCAAATCATTAAAATCACACTGCATTCACACTGAAATCACATTGAAGTCACATTGAAATCACATCGAAATCACATTGAAATCACATCTGATGCGCATCCAGTGTGATCTCAATGTGATTTCAATGTGAATTCAATGTGATTTCCATGTGACATGCCCTTCCCTCTCCCGTCCGACCCCCCCCCCCCGCCCCAGCTCACATTAAATTCACATTGAAATCACATTGAGCAATCACATGAAATCCACATTGAAATCACATCAAAACCACATAGAGAAATTATCCTGCAACCTGCTGTCTGTAGTACAAGCACCTGTCACAATGTTTGTCATCATGATGGTCCTCGAAAGAGTAGCATGCATACCGACGTTCAGATATTCGGCACATTGCATCATGTTTGAAGTCACCTCACGTCTCAGTACCATCACCTCATATTCAGATCCTTCTACATGACCACCATATGCTGTATCATGTGCTATCATCATGTCGCTGGCCAAGCTGTCCTCTCACCAGATCGAGAAAACATAAAGGAGCGGACCAGGATGGCTCAGAGAAGGCGTGGCTCAACTCGAGGGCAGCCAAAGCGCCGTAGCTCTCAGCCTTGGAGGTCCTTGCTGGAATGGCCCAGACCCCAAGTGGACTCATGACTAAGATCTCTTATGAGTGCAGAAATCCTTTCCGAGCCTTCGTTTCGACAGTGCAAGGTAATCCGTTCGGGGTCTGGTCTGGGAAGCCGCACACCGAAGGAAATGTGCAGATGGGTCCGTTTCGGCGACTTGTTTGTCACGGGAGAGTCTATGGATTTGGACAGGTTCGGCCAAGCACCAACACAAAGTCGCCAAAACAGAAAACACTCTTCAAAAGCCTACATGCGACGGTATGTTGTCCACAACGGGGCAGACAGCAAGTCAGATTGAAAAATTAGAGGCGGGCAGGCCAACTCAGCTTGCGTGAAACGCAGAGCTGAGTTAACCTTTTCCTTGCGCCCACATCGAGGAATCGAGGGGATGTGCAGAAGCGCGCTTCTAACCCCAGGAACATGTGCTTCGGGGCCTTCGTGCGGCGAAGGCCGCTGCCCCTGCAGTCAGAAGCTTCCCAAACGGTCGTAGAACATTGCTCTTGAACGAGAAGATCTCCGTTCGAGCACGTTCTCTGACCATTGCTCTAGACTCAGCGTGCCCCGACCAAACAGAGTCGACATCGCTTTAGCTTTTTGTTTTGCATGAACGGAACCATTGCTTCACCGCAAGGCAAACAGTCCCGGTTTAAGGGACTGGTCTGCCTTTTGTCGGCGTGGTCAGAGGCATTCCGATCTAAAACACAGGTGATGACTGCCATGGTTTTATTGCTAGGCAGCCAGGCAGTCCATCTCTATCAAGCTTGATGCATGCGGGCAAATCTCGGCTTTGCACTCCACATGAGCTTCATACCATCGCATGTCTGCGGCACCAGGTGTCGGAGGAGCTCAAGAACAACTGGACACAATCACGACAGCACGCGCTTCAAAAACCGCCCGCTTGCTTCTATGCTTTCTATGCGCAGGAGGATTACGAGGGATCGCACCGATGGAAATGAAGCATATGACTCAGGAGCAATCATTCTTCATGGTGTTTAAGTTTCGGCGACATGAGTCATCCAGACATAAGTCATGTCAACTGCTGACCTTACATTGCATTGAGCCTCACGAGACACACAAGATCCCAAACACCGCTGTAAGGTTCGTTCATCGAGATCGGTTCGGTGCATGACACCCCTCTTCACCACAAAAACATGCACATAACTTGCGCAGGGCCCCTCCTCTATGCAAGCCCCTCAGCTGCAGCACGATGCTAGGCCTGGCTGTTAAGCTCAAGCTCTGTTCTTTCAGTCAGCTTTGTAATCCGACACTTCATGTGGAGATGTCTTCCTGTTGTCCGTCATACCAAACTGAATCGACCTTAAACGGAAGGTACGTTGGAGGCCAGAGCTTGCGCTGCAACTGATGAGATTGTGGTTAGGGGACCCCACTTCAAAGATGCAAAGCTCAAACGCAGGGATGCGGAGACTGCCGCAAGCTCAGCAGTGTCTGTCGAAGTCCCTGTCCATGGCCACCATTGCCTACAGCGTCACGTCAGATGCCTACTAAAGCTTACTATGGCAACTATGGAATGAAGATTTAGGCTGTAGGGCAATTTGATCGAGTTTGCCATTGTGGAGGACGAAATCTGAATGAGGAATTGGATTCCTAGCAATTGTTAGCTGCAGCTGCAGAAGTTTCGGACAGACTGGATCTCCTCCTCGTTCCTTGCACTCTTCTTTGATCGCTCTTGTTTGATCTGCGGCCTCCTGCCTGGCTGTTGCATGAGAGTGCACATTCGAAGCTAGCCGTTTCGGCCTGGCAATGTGGATCTTCGGTTGTCTACTTCGGTCTACTGCATGGCATAGCCGGGCCCCGACATCCCAGTGCTGATCGAAAGCCACGGCACGACACACCTGCATTGTTTCAAAACAAAAAATCAAATTTGGTTCGAAACAAGTTGGTTCCCGAATACTCTTGGCAGACTTGGCGCTGCCAGCTGCGGCGCGACCTGCCGCAGCTGCATGGTCAGCCTCAGATTCATTTTCAGAGCTTCGAAAGAGAGCGAGCTAGCGACTGAAGCATCCGACAAATCACTGAAGACCTTTTGCTTGGATCGTCCCATGGCCCAGGACGATAGCCGATGTGCATGAACTGCACTGGCATTGGCTGTTTGCACAAAACAGAAGAACAAGCAAACCTCGAACAAAAATTCCATGAAGCCCTTTTGCACAACCGGCCTAACCCACCATGGGGCCTCTGTTAAGGGTTGCTTCACAGCTTGTTGGACCGTCTGCCCCTGTTTCTCGCCCTCGGCCAAAACTTTAGCAAGAGTCAGGGCTCCTCCTCAAGCTTCTGACCCAGCCGTAAAGCCGTAAAGAACCAGAGTGATGCAAAACTAAGCAACTGGCAACCATCCCTGGAACGATTACTACCAGAAAACCCAACCTAAGGGCGCCGGCACGAGGGGCAGAGAAAGCTCGGGTGACAACCCCCTGCGCATATATGCAGAACAAGAGCGTCACAGAAATCCTCCTTCCCAAAAAGCCCCTAGAATGTTGAGAGACTACGCAGCCACCAGACCAATATACTAGGACACTAGGATTATCAACAGCGGCCATCCTAGCATTTCTAGGGTTGGGTTCATTGAGTGTTGAACCTGAACAACGAAACCTCAACACTCAACGCTGCATAAGCCTCGCGAGCCTGAGACCACACCCCAGATCTAGGCGTTGTAAACCGCATCCTGCGAGTTATGGCTTGAAGCGCTCCAAAAAAGTCAGCCCGTGGTCAAGCCCAACAGATGCAAAGTAAGCAAACCCTTAGAGCCGTATTTATCTTGCAAGATCTTGGAGTCGCTAGCCCGAACCCTCATATCCCCTCATGTCTCAGCCGAAGCCCCAACTCCAAGGCCGGCGTACTCTCTGTAAGACCCCAAAACGCCACATGGTGCTGGCAAGTTCACGTAGACAAGCAGGGCTGCGGCTCCAGCTTGCAAGTCTTGCACAACCTATGACTCATGACTTGCTGAAGGCGGGAGCTTGGGCGCTTAGGGGGTTTCGAGGGTTTCCTTGCCACTCTTTTCGGATTCTTGATGGAACTCGCAACTCTTCAGTGATGGGGGGCTCGAGAACTGGAACAAGCCTATGCGACTTTGACCGCAGAGCCCGACATTTATGAACGTATGTATGTACTGTAAAATACTGTTGCATGACGATGTTACGTAAGATGTGCATGTAATGCATGTACTGCGTGCTGACCGAAGTCTTTTTGGAGTTTCTAGGGCGTCTAAGGAACTCCGCAGCCTCCCCAAACCCCCACCATGCCTGCCTGCGCGCGACGATGTGTGAGTCGAAACCCAAATCCCATACTTTCTTGGGCATTGAGGGAAAGGGTCAGATTCAGGATTCCGCGGCTGAAAACTCCTAACATGGAGGCCTTAATAATTGGAATAGGGTTTTGGGGCCCATTATACTACAAATATAATCAGGTCATTGTTTAAGTCCCTGCATTAATTACAAGGAAAACTCCTCTCCGATTTAGCTACGGGGGCGCTTCATTCTGCAGGCTTACAAGATCTTGGATTCGCCAGGGAACCCTGAAACCCCCATTTGTAAGCCGGCGCCCAGCCCTGCGAGCCCCACAGGTGAGCAAACAAGTCAGCGAGCATCTTCGTGAACCCGAACCCTTGAGCCCCAAGCTCAGTGATGGGGAGGTTCCTTGAAAGACCGACAAGTGCTGCCCAGAAGGCGATTTTGACTTTCGCCACCGGGAGGATACCACTTGCTTGATCGCTGTCAGCTCAATTTCCTGATATCGCGGGCGAGTAATTCGGTTTCCACGGGTCTGTGGATGATGTCGGTGAATAAAGGGGACCGAGGAAGCCAATGTCCCAAAAAGATTCGAGTGGGCTGATTGGGCCGAGCATGTGTGTCGAGCAGCTGAATCGCCGATGGAGAGCACGTTCCACCTGCGATCGATTCGGGCTGTGTTTGAACTTAGCAGGCTTAGCGAAGTGAGCTTTACTTCTGGGTATTATAGGCAGCTGAATCAAAGTAGATACTGCCATCATGAATCAAGCAGCAACAAATGCAACCACCACAACCAACAGACACCCACTAGCAACCAACATCAACCAGTAATAAGAAGACACCAAGAAGAACAAAACTGCAACAGCGACAACAACCACAACCACAACTACGAGCACGGCCACGCCTACGCCCACCAGCACCACACAACCGCACGACGACAACAACAGCACCAACCACCACTCCACCACCACAACCGCGACGACGACGACAACGACGACGACCACCGGCGCCGCCGCCGCAGCAGCAGCAACAGCAGCAGCAGCAGCAGCTGCAGAGGAGCGGCAAAGGGGCAGGGGGAGCGACAACATGGCTGGGGCATTGCACTGCTAGTTAAAAGCTTGGGAAAAACGCGCGCGCCTGGTGCCGTGCCAAACGCCGTAGCTGGGATAGAGGTTGGCCAAACACCGTTTCATTGCCTGGACTTACTGGTTGAGGTGTTGGGTGTTATTATGTTAAGATCACCATGAGGTCAGGCACCACCAGGGTAGGGTGACTTCTGCTGGTCTGGGGTTTGCACCAGATTTCGGAACATGGCTCGGCGCCTTTCGCCCACATGAAGGGAAACAAGGCCTAGCAGGGAAGTGTCAGCATTAGTTCGACAAAAGACATCGGCAAGTGCATCAGATGGCACAGTTAGGCTTGCGGTTCACGGGCTAAGTGATAAACCCGAGCCGCGCAGGCAACTACAACCACAGTCCAAAGACAAGGGTTTGGAAGGCATCATACTGAATCATACTCCCTAGCCAGGACGGGTGAACGTGAAGCTTCGCGGCACATTCGCGATGACTCGGAACCGCAAAGAAACTTTTTTCAACCTGAAGCTGCAAAGTCAAAAGCCCTACACCCCACGCAAGCTACGACAAAGAAGCCGAAGGCCGTTGGGATGCCACAACTCGAAGGATACAAGGCAGAAGCCCAAGAAGAGTGGTAACAACCACCGTCTTGACACAGCTATGCCAGTTTCTTCACGATCGTTTCGACAAAATTAAAATGGACAAGGACATCTAAGGCCTCCAGCAGAAGAAGCCTTCAGACCCCCCCCCCCCAGAGCCCGTGCCTCCTTCTTCGCTGCCACTTCCTCGAAGCTCATCCAACGGTGTGGGGGTGGGATATGTAAGTGGGCTTCAGGGTTGATGGCAAATAAGGGAAGGCCATCGCCGAGCATCAGAACTTGGCTTCTGGCTCGTGCGAGCAGCAAGTGGTGCGTTTAGGAAGGGCGGAGAAAGTTTTCGGGTTGAACCTCCTTAACCCCTTGATGTCCTCCCGGATAACCACATGCTCGGGCTTCATGTTTGGCACATGGCGAAAATGGCCAAAACATCCGATTCACTTTGCCGGGGCCTTGGGGTTCCCTGCCGGTCTTCGGAACTTTGGGCCTGGAGAACAATCCGAGTCATTGAGCTTCGGCTCGGAGTTTGGAGATGCCTTGCAGCCCCGACCACTGTTTCACACCTCACGCTGCTAGAAACGGACGAGTCCGTGAGAAACTTAACATTATATGCAGCAACAGGGCACGCGTAAGTGCACATCAAACTTTTCACAGAAACGCACCAGGTCCGTTGCCTTAAAACTCTCTCTTTCCAAAGAGGCTCAAGACCCTGAGGCCAAACATTGCTTGGATGCACGCAAGGAGCCGGATGCTGCCAAGTGTCGGCATTGGTATTGCAGTTGGCAGGGCGCTTGGCAAAATACACCTTGATGCCTGCACCCCACCAGCTCCACATCAAGCCTAGTTAGAGCCCGAGACAAAAGTCAAGACAGCTGAGATCGGAGACGTTGAAGCAGCTCGGGAGTCTCAACAGAGGATTTCGGGAGCAGAGTCAGTAGAGGGTCTTGCCGTGGCTTGGAGGCTGGCACTGCGGTGGTGCGCAAAGTGCACATTGGCACCCGAAGCTGCATGCACATGCATAGTGGGGCCATGCAAGGTCGTGGCATGTTTTCTTGCAACTTCTACACGCTACTGCTACGACTACAACCTCATGGAGATGCCCCGCGATCCAGGTGAAGACGAGTCACACCAATGAATCCAAGGAAAAGGTCTTCTCTGTGTTTGCCGATTGTGACGCTAACGATAGGGCGATGATATGCGATGATGCACGATACTGGCGATTTCTATGCTGCTGGTTTTCTTGCTTGTCGGGACATCGAGATGTTGCGAATTTCATTAGCCAAGGAGCAATGGTCCAACGGTCGGTGGCTGCTTAGGTTAAGCAAACAAGTGGTCATTTAGAAGTCCTAACCAACATGTGCTAAACACCAACAGCAACGACAAGCATACCACCGCCGCCACCCCCGCAGCCGCCAACCACCACGGCCATCACTGTCACCACCGTCACAGCCAGCAACGACAACAACAACAACAACAGCAGCAACAGCAACAGCAACAACAACAACAACAACAACAACAAAAACAGCAGCAGCAGCAGCAGCAGCAATCACGACAAGCACCATTCCAGTTACAGTTGACGGTTGCAGCATAGAATCAACAGCAACAACATGCTTCTTCTTGTAATACAAACTCTGACAAGATCATAGTGCAACCATGGTGTCATCTTTACTATTCATCCTGGCCTTCCGCCATAGTGAAAACAGTTGCAGCGAATCTTCGGACACTGCTAAACAGGATCATTCTCAGAAAGCCAGTCCCATGTCACTGAGATCACTACCACGGCTCCTGAAAACGCCACAGGCAAGCCTGGCCTAGTTCTTCGAAGAGCTCGCTGATGCGAGCGCCTTCCTCGTTTACGCTTCACTTCGCTTCGGGTCTGGAACCCTGTTGCCGGCTTCCGGGATGTCTCGCGGAGTACTTCGGTTTACAAACAAAGTCAAAAACAAAAGACCTGGACCTAAGCCTCAAAGTACGGGACTCGGGGAAAAGCTGGAGTCGCAGTACGTGGCTTAGCTGTCGGAGCAAGGCCGGAGAGGCTTTTGGGTTCGGAATGCTGGACAGGAACACACACGGAGCCTCAGCATCCATTTATGTCTCACCGACCGCACTTATGGGCCCGACCCAAGAAGCAGTTCCCCGAACTTCGGCCTAGCGTCCAAAAACGTCTCGGCGCTGCGTTGAAAGAACTCCTCATCGAAATCCAGGGCTCAGGACACTGGAGCAGCTCTGCATTTTGGGGGGGTGCTGGAGTCTCCCTCTACCGGAGTATTTCGCTCGAGTCGCGCATGTGACGAAGTGTTTTCAACCGTGCTGGTCCCTGGCACCTTTCTGCTGGAAGAAACTCACACCACTATGCGCTAACGCCGGCACCTCGACAAGCGAAACCTTGAAGCACAACTCAAGAAATCTCTGTTACCTGCAAGCACAATATCAAGGAGATGATGGTGGTAGTTGGAAGAATCCGGAATCACTGATACGTTGCAGCAACATGAGGACTTGTGCATTGTTTTTCCTTCAAGTAGGGAATACTTTGCATTCCTCAAACTAGTGTCAGCACAGGAGAGGATGGCGAGATTAATTCCTGCGCTAATTACGGATCACCGTAATCATGCTAACAATAACAATCAACAGAGTAAGGGAGAAAAATGAAGGGCATGACCGAACCTTCCATGCTTGAGTCAGTTGGGTGCCTCCGACGCCAGCGTCACCACTGCCACGCGCGCCACCTTCCTGCGGGGCTCCACCGTGACTCCCCGCTTCAAAGTTCGAGGCTACCAAAGCCCACTCCAAGCCTCTCAGGGCCTTAGGGTTTAGGATCTGGAATTCGATCGAGCTCTCCTTTCAGAACTACTACGTTAATGTGAATGCCATCGCCAATCCGGATCAATGCGGATTTCAACCCACTCTGATGACGTGCCGTGTGGGGGTTCCGCCAGCTACAGCTGCCTGCAACCTGGAGCTTTCCCCAGTAGCCTCGCTTTGAACCTTTTGACCTCCTGCAGAAATCTCCGGTCCTTGCGGCACGCAAAAAGTCCACCACTGCAGCAGAGTGCCTCGTGAATGCAAGCCGGATGGCATTGACAGGGTGAAGATTTGAAGATGGGGGCTGCTTACCGGAGTGGTCTGTTGGAGGCTAGCGGCTAGAGCATGGGGCGGGTGCCTGGATTAGATTAGGATATTTCTGGCTCTCGCAGAGACTCGAAAAGCCGCGGACCCAAAGCTCCAACCTGAAAGGACGAACAACTTCCAGGTGCAGGCCAGGGGACTTTGCGTCGCCACTCAGAACTCTGAACCACTTACAACCAGTTGTGTGGTAAAATCCTGATTGCTGGACGACATCCACACGCTTCACGACTATGTGAGCCGGGCTGCTCCTCCAGCTGCCGAGCATACTCCCTCAGTTTCAGGCTCGCTTCAGCACTCACCCAATGCCTCCGAAGAAAATTCGCAAGTCGAGAAGGAGTTTCCCACGCAGTAGGGGCTGGGCTGCAGGGTGTCGGGCCGGTTTCGGCAAACCCGGTTACCCGGCGCCCGAGCAAGCTTATCAGTTACCAGTATATTTCCAGGCGGCATCTCCATCTTCATGAGCTCCTCCTCACTCTTTGCGGACTCCACCAGATTCCTTTGCACGAAGCTGAAACGGATGCACAGCCTGGGCTAACCCGGCGAAACAATGATGCCTCGACCATCGACCCTACGCTACCTGTGAGAAAAGCACCTGCAAGAAAGACGTGATTGGATACTTTCCAAGCTGGATTTCGCTGCTGATTGAATTTCTCGTGCTAAGCCCTGCGCCTGCCCTTGATCTTTCCAGGGAGTGTTCAGTAAGAGCCTGAGAGTGAACCGCCTTTGCAGGACACAGTCAAGAGCCGGGTGTGGATCAATCAACATTCATTTGACATGCGTTTGCTCTTTGAAGCTACCTTTCTACCGAGAGCTCGGAGGGACGAAGCACTGTCCGTGCAAATGACCCATATATCATCGGCAGCTAGTGTGCTGCTGTTTTCTGATTTGAAATCATACAGAGCATAAGCTTAGCTTGAGCTTTATCTTATGGTTACTCTTTTGTTGGCACGGCAGCACAGATTTTCCTTCAGGCTTGACAGGAGAGTTGGCCCCAAATCCTCCGAAACCCGGTTCGGAGCCGGCAGATCTTAAATACCGATAGCCTCCAAGAAACCAAAGACTTTTTGGCCTCAAAATCACTCTCAACACTTCCGGCACATCTACGAGCTTCTGCCACGAACGCTTAGCCATAGGAGCCGAGTCTCATAGCCCAGGTTGTCGGACAAAGCGTGTCATCCCAATCTAAAATGATGACGGCCTGCATCGCTGCTTCACTTGCCAGGCGACTCGCTTCATGCTCTGGTTCGGAATCCATGGCAAGCATGCTTTTCAGCTCGAAACCGAGATATGCATCGCAACCCGTTCTTGCAACCTCCAACCGTCGGATGTTGCACTTCGAGTCTCAAGAAGCACTCCATAGCACCGCCTTCGAGTCTGCCGAACTGGTTGAGCTGACGTTGGCCGACTTCGCCGTTGTGGCGCCTGCTGCTGCCCCTACTGGCCAGTGCTACTGAAACTGCCACTGCTCCTGCTACTGCTGGCGCTACCACCGCTACGCTGCAGTTGCTACAGCGACAAACAGTACAGCGACTGCGACTGACGACTTTCTAGCACTGCCAGTGCTACTTGTGCTAGTAGTACTAGAAGTACCAGTAGAACAAGTAGTACTAGTACCACTACTACTCCAAATATTACGTACAGGCTTGCAGCAAACTAGCATTGATCAGTCGGACGAGGCAGGGTCCAACTCTTACAACGACATCCTCGCTATCAACTCAAGGACCAATACATCCCGACAAGTGACTGTCGCTCGTCACCAGCCGTTCGAAAGTTGGGGCAGCTTCCGAAACCGCCATCCGTGTTGGCAGCACAGTGCCTCGAAGTTCAGGGGCAGTCCATCTACGTACGGATGTCTGTCGAGGTTTGCGCTGGCTCTTGCGAAAAGCCAGCCACCGGAATACAAAGTGACTGCAACTTGCACAGGAACATGTGATCATGCACTTCGCTTTGGCTTCACTTCGGGGGGCGTAAACCAGCGGCAGGCGGGCACAGCACCAAACTCTCCAGGTTGCTTTGGCAAGAAGTTGACATGCTGTCCATCCCCGTGGGTGTTCCCTGCGCTGCAAGTGAGGTCTGGGGGACGGAGAGAAAGAAGCAATGGCCGGGTGCCATAGGACCTAGGACGACAACAGCAAACAGCCAAATTAGCAGTTAGTGAGTAGCAGTGCTTCATTTGCCTCGTTGCCAACCGCAAATGCAACTGACATAGCCGGTGCTCCAGAACACTTGGCGCAGCAACAGTTTTCAGGCACGCCGGCTCACCACGATATGCAGCGCGTGCGGGTCTGTAGCTAATGCCGAACTTTCCAGTGGACGATGTGCTCAGGGCCCTAACACGGGCTTACCTAATAGGTCAGTGACACATGCCAGGCAGTCTCAGGTTTCCAAGAGCAACGTCCACCATCTGTGAGACTGGTGCCAGCTTTGTTTTTGCTGCCGGAGGCACTCCGACGGATGCAGCGGGTGGAGCAACGTTTGAAAACGAGGTGTAAAGTGTAAACAAGCCTAACTTCGAGTGCAGCAGAAGTGCCGTGGGGCCCGACAGCCGACTTTCCAAACGAGAAGACGGGGCAAGCACAGGATACTGCAACAAAGCTAGGTTTGTGTGAAAGACACTTATGGCAGAAACAGGATGCAGGCATAACTGCATGGGTGCCAACGTGCTTCTCAGTTTGGCAATCTTTCCCTCGCTCTATAGACAGACTGCCTCTCACCTGCTTTGTGCGATTAGACGGAGATGACAACCCCATCAGGGCATCCATTGCCAAGATGCTTCAGAAGAGCTCTGAGTCACAATGTCCAGTCCCTCCCGATGAACTTGAGGAAGATCCGGAGCCGGAAGCGCCAGAGGAAGAGCTGGAACCAGAACCGCCAGCCGGAGGATTGCCACCCGTGGCTTTCGTGGGCTGCTCCGTCTGACGGCCGTTGACGTAAAGGAATCCCCACACAGCCAGCAGCAGAAACATGAACAAATGCAGCGGCGACATTCGGCTGTTCAGGGTGAGCGTGTCGCTTGTATCCAGATCGCTGATTGTGTGCTGGTTGGAGAGACCCTCCATGATGCTCTGCAGATTGGCGCTCTGGGAGCGGATGAACTCGCAGACGCAGTCCCAGGGGCTGGACATGTCGGTCACAGGCTCGATTGACAGGAACGACGCTTTGATACTTTGGAAGGCTAGCAGCACTTGAGCCAAAGCCGAAACGCAGAAGTAATCGAAGCAATCGAAACAATGTGTGAAACAGTGCTGGCGGCGTTAGTAGCAGTAGTTCCAGTCGCAAAACAACGGGCAGCGGCAGCGGCCGGAGCAGGAGCAGGGGGAGTAGCAATAGCACTAGGAGTAATACTCGTCGTCGTCGTCGTGGTCGTCGTGGTCGTCGTCGTCGTCGTCGTCGTGGTGGTGGTGGTGGTGGTGGTCGTCGTTGCCGTCGTAGTAGTAGTAGTAGTAGTAGTAGTACTACTACTACTACGACTACTACTACTACTACTACTACTACTACACTACTACTGATACTAGTAGTGGTGGTTAGTAGTAGTAGCAGCAGCAGCTGCCGTGGCACGAGCAGGAGGCTTGATAGCAGCAAGAAAAAGAATCGGCAGAAGCTGCAATAAGCAGCCAGAAGCCAGCAAAACAAAGTGTCTCAGCAATACTCACAGAAACCAGCTTCTGCACCTTCACACCTTTAACAAGCAGCGATAGGTAGTGGCGGTAGGTAAGCAGCAATTTGCTGTTAAGCAGTGAGAACAAAAACCGAAGTGTGCTATTAACACTCACCTCCATCATTGGCTTTTGTTCAGACCAATTCCCGAGTAATGAGACACGTGCCAGTAAGCACAGAAAGCAGTACCACTTCCCAAGAGCAAACGATCCACTGCAAGACGAGGAGGAGATCTGAGTTTAACACACGAGAGGACATGAACAGGGGTACGAGGAGAATGGCATACTGCCGACAAATCATCTTGTGGTGCTCGCAACCCAAACAGCCCGAATCAAAGTACTTCGAGCCCTTGGTCCTGGCATGCTGTCGACTTTGAGACTGTTTCGTTGGGGCGAGGGCGATGACATGCGACGCTGCCCTTAAAGCGACAGGGCGAAGTGGATTGAGGCTCCAATAGTTAAATGGTGGTCGTTCTGCTGCTGAAGACGGCAGTTGATAATGAGAGAACTTTGGGTACTGAACTGAACGATTGTGCTACAGATGACCTATGCAACCGACACAAGAGGCAAGAGTCCACTTTCCTTCTGTTGTCGCAGGTGCCAACATCTGCAAGGCAAGTGGGAAGGACTTCCCAAACTGTCGGCCTCATCGATTTGCAAAGATGATGAGCTTCTCCATGCGGCATCACCGACCTGTTCTGAGGGTGACCCGGAAAGGAACACATGACCGAGACTTCAGTGCCTACGCCTGGCTAGCGTCCACTAACGCCAAACTCCCAAAGCCAGAAAAAAGGAAGCTCAAGAAGTGCACGAAGAGTAGTATCCGAAAGGTGCTTTTCTGTGTTGCTCTGTCCTACTCGGGTGTGGAATTCAGGCAGTTGCTGGTAAGTTGGGGACCGATTCTTTGGGGATACAGGTCCGTACAGAATTAAAGGTTTAGGTTCAAGAGACACTGGATGCCCTGCAAAATGGCCCAGATTCGCCCCAGTTGAGCTCATGCTCCAAGCCGCCCAAGCCCCCCGCACCCGAACCTCGCTGCATTTCGTGGAAGGCGAGGATTCAGAGACAACGTCAGCACCTGCTGCAGCAACGCCGAGGAGTCTAGGGACCACTGCACCCTAGGCTGCGGGACCCGAAAGCCTGGAATGAATTTGGCCGCCGACAGTGAGATTTTAAAGGTGCAAACTACTCCAGCTGTTCTCTTGAAGCCACAACGCCCGAAACCTCACGCAACTGATCCCTGGAACCCTACCGGGAGCTCCCCGCCTTCGGGCTTCGAGAAAGACTCGAGCACAGAAGCATCGCCACAGTCAGAAGCCACGGAGCCCCTGAGCTGCAAACCGCAGCAAAGCGTTGAGGGCCCCCGGAGGCTCCGATATCCGTTCACAACTCGGGCCCAAGTTTTGTGTCAGGTCTGCACGCACATACACACACACACACA